>ML405445.1:87078-142853 GCA_005239525.1 Nicotiana knightiana | reverse complement strand
ACCTTGACTTCCTTGCAGATTTGCATCAAACATCACATTATATGCACTGTGATTATTCATATTCCTTTTTCTTGCTTTGAATTCTGGTGGATACCCTATCATTTTATAACAGTTTTCTTTTGAATGCCCTCTCATTTTACATACTTCACAAAACAGATTGAAATTTTTTCTGTTTTTCTGATAGTTTCCACTCAATTTAGTATGCATAGCTACATCAAATTGATTAGTCCCAACAGTAGGATTTGCTCCCAACAATCCAGCACTATTGGCTATTGTCTTTTGACTCTCATCACTGACCACCATTGCATATGCTTGATTGACAGATGGCATAGGATTCATTAACAGAATTTGACTCCTAGCCTGACTATATGAATCATTTAAACCCATTAAAAATTGAAACAACTTCAGCTTTTGTAAATGAACCACAAAAACTCTTGATTTGGGACAATCACAACCGGGTGCTGGGACTAATGCTTCAAATTCCTCCCAAAGATCTTTTAATCTTGAGAAATAGGCAGACACAGATGCTGTCCCCTGACTAAAAGTAGCAATTTCTTTGTGTAGATTATACGACCTTGACCCATCAATTTTGTCAAACCTTTCATGTAAATCATCCCAGACAGCTTGGGCACTTGAAGCATACATTATTCCTCCTAATAGACCACTACTCACTGAGTTCATCAACCAAGACAATACCACTGCATTTACCCGCTCCCATTGATTCCATAAGCTTTCTGGAAAACTCCCTTTGACACATGTTCCATCAAGAAGACCCAATTTGTTTCTCCCTAACAATGCCATCCTCATAGATCTAAACCACAAGGAGTATTTTTCGATTCCTGTAAGTTGAAATGAGACGATTTGTATCCCACTCACATCGGAGGGGCTCAAGAAGAGTGGGTGATTGTAATCAATCACATGCAGCCCTGTTTGAGTCATTGTTGTAGTTGGAATCATTGTGGGAGCTGCTTGATTTCCATTTTCGGCCATGTTTCACTTCCGAATTTCAAGGATTGAATTTTAATTTTCCTTGACTTGATTTCTAACTTTGTTCTTCAAGAACCACGATGGCTGATTAATGAATTGAGTCTTGATTTAACCTTGCTCTGATACCATGAAGATATTCTTGAGTTAATGCTCAAGACATTAATCTGCAGAAGAAGAGAATTGGAGAGAAGAAAGAAAGAAGAAGAAGAAAGGAAGAAGAAGAATAGAAAAAGAAGAATCCGGAAAATTGTGCTAAAATAAAAGAAAGATTATTTATTTTATTACTTGTATATCTCAATATTGTAGTCTACAATGTGAGTAGTGAGTATATGTATATATACTAGTTAAGAGAATAAGTTATCTACTTAGTATGTATTAGCTATATTAACTACCTTTAAAAGAGGTTATAACCAACTTAACTAGCTAACTAATATTTTAACTATAACTACTTTCTTTCTCATTTAATAGTTATTTTCCTCTACAGTTACGACATATTGTGAATGGTTTTTAGTAATGTTGTCTTCGCCTTGCTGAAATTAGTGGTTCATCCAAATTTAGCGCATGGTACATTACTTTTCATCATAGTTCGTTATGATGGGTGACAGTATAATTCATATTGTTGTGTTGTACTCTATTATGTATTGGCATCGGGACATGCCTTTCCGGTTAATTAATTGGTGCCAAGGTAAAATTTATGGTTGAGGTTATTCCTATGATAACTGCAGCAGCCTTGCATCACTTTTTGGAGTTCAATTATAAGCATCTTGCTCTACTGCTGGGAAGCACCACATATTTCTATACCTATGTCCACCTCTTGCATATAGCATATGATATTATGGTAATAGACGTATTGCTGGGATTAGGAATATTGGAGGTTCTAGGTTCGCTACTAAAAATTCGGGGGAAGACGATAAAAAAAAGTGACCAAAGTTGGTCCCTAAACAGTGAAAAGTGACCAAAATGCGTCCAAACAGGCTTGGTCGCTATTTTGTCGGTCCCTTTACCATAGAGACCAAAGTTGGTCGCTAATTAGCGACCAACTTTGGCCTCTATGTTAAATTGACCAAATATTCCGGGTATCAAAAAAGAGACCAACTTTGGTCGCTATATTATTTTAAATATAAATTTAGCGACCAAAGTTGGTCTCTATATTTAAATTACAATATTTATTTATTTATTATTATACAAGATATAGCGACCAACTTTGGTCGCTATATTATTTTAAATATAAATTTAGCGACCAAAGTTGGTCTCTATATTTAAATTACAATATTTATTTATTTATTATTATACAAGATATAGCGACCAACTTTGGTCTGTAAATAAAATATAATATTTTAAAATCTGGAAAATAGCGACCACAGTTGGTCGCTTTTTTATTAATTTATTTAATTTGTTTTAAACAGAAGCGACCACAATTGGTCGTTAATTTCCAGAAAAAATAATTTTTTTACTAATTTATTTAATTTGTTTTAAACCAAAGCGACCACAATTGGTCGCTAATTTCCAGAAAAAATATTTTTTTTAATAACATAGCGACCAAAGTTGGTCGCTATTCTGGAAATCTGGGTTAGTTAGCGACCACCTTTGGTCGCTATTCTGAAAATCTGGGTTTAATAGCGACCAACTTTGGTCGCTTTTCTGGGTTTTATTTTGGCAGAAACTGCCTATTTTGGCAGCCACACCACCTGCCAGCATACCAAATCCTACTACAACAACAACAACAACAACAATACTAACACAACAACAACAACAATACTAACACAACAACAATACGAACTAACAACACAACAACAACAACATTAAAACCAACATTAAAACCAACAACGTATAAAGTTCAATAGAACTAACACATTTAACTAACAAAACTAAGTTAACACTTATTACAAGCCCATTCCAAAACGGACCAAAGTTCTATTGTCTAGTTCAAAGTATATAAAAGTACTCAATGACTGTTTCATTCTATATCATTATCATCACCGTCTGATGAATCTTCATTATCAAGACGGTAATGAGAAGGGTCATTTCGTGGTGGACGAGAAGAACGATCACGGGAAGGACGGGAGGAACTAACATGGGGAAGACGGAAGGAACGCTCACGTTCAAGTTGAGCCTCTGGCGGCTCGCGAGACCGGGGAATCGGAAAAGCTTCAGAAGCTAGGAGAGATTTAAGCTGAGCTTGCATACCTTCGTACTGAGCTTGCATGCCTTGGTACTGAGCTTGCATGCTAATGTACTGAGCATATTTAAGTCTTTCTCGTTCCTTGGATGCTTCTAGCTCGCTTGTGAGCTTTGTCACAGTCTCCCACATAGTGGAGAGGCTCTCCCCATCAAGCTGCTCAGCTTGCGAGGAAGTTCCTATTCCTTGCATNTATGATTAACCTCAATTATGTTGTATTGGTTGTGTACTCTTGTACCTCTTGTTGGATGTGGGTCAAACCACTTGCATCTAAAGAGTATCAATTTCTTATATGGATAACCAGTATATTCTAGTTCAATTATTTCTTTGAGCACACCATAATAATCAATATCTCCAACCTGGTTGCCATCACCTCCTTGAACCCACACCCCGTTGTTGTTGCTATTTTTATTTTTAGAGCAATGCTCTGTATGAAACTTGTAATCATTAACAACGTACTTAGACATTGTTCTGACCTGAAGCCCAGGTCCCCAAGATATATCTTTCAAAAGTTGATTTACACCATTATTTGGTTCATTTACCTACATATTGTTAAAAAAATTCATAAGTTAGCGTAACTATCAAATACTGTTTACCTACATAGTGTCAGAATATTATATGGATAAACTTACAACTTATTTTTACCACGTATCAAATCCCGTATATACAACATCTTGGCCAAATTGACCCACGAAGTGACTGTGACACATCAAATATTTTTAGTAGTTGCATTGAGATGTAATCAAATTAAATTTAATTACTTGATAACTACTAAATCAATACTTACTTGAGAAACGGTGTAACTTCGGGGCAATTTAGTAACACATGAAGTGTAGCTGACTTGTACTCCATATCACTCAAACTTCTCTTTCTAACATCCTTAGAACATCGGCCTGGTTGATTGAATATGGACATAGGCGGATATAATGGATCATTCACACATTGGACCGTGTTCCTATTGGGCCTATTCCTAGCACATCTCACCTTACTCTCAAAATAATAAGAGCAAAAATGAGAAGTTTCCTTTGCAAGATAAGCTTCGCATATAGATCCTTCTATCCTATTCCTCTGCTTAACAAATTGTTTGCATTTGCCAATTGTCCTACTTAATTTCAGGTTAGCCAAGAACATTCTAATAACACAGAAATTTACATGAAACTTATAATATTACCTCTCAAAGGGATACATCCACCTGCATTGAACAGGCCCTCCATATCGTGCATTCTAGAATCATAATTTGTATTCTCCACCGACCTACTACTTTCACCCTCAACCATGTTATGAAATATCCCATTTCTACCATCGACCTCTCCATGATAAGTCCACACAAATNTGGGTGGGGGGCGGCAGTGGGAGTGACAGAGAAGGGGAGGGAGGGAAAGAGAGGAGAAGGGAAATTTTTGGGGAGATAATATGAAAAATCGGGTAAACATTGCGCGGGGCACCCTAAATATTTCGAGGGGGGGGTTTGCATCCGTAGCCACTTTTTGTGCCACGTTTTAACTTATACCCGCTTTTTAAAAAAATTGCATCCGTAGCCGCTTTTACGCATAACTTCAGCATGCGGGGCTGAAGTAGCAAAGGCAATCACGCAAAACTTTAGCTTTCTAGTAGACGGCTTGCGAACTTCAGATCTAGAGCTGAAGTTGTTGTCTTGTAACTGAGGAACTTCAGAATACGGGGCTGAACTTCAGCTTTGTAATTGTCTTTATAACTTGGGAGCTTCAGCTCTAAAGCTGAAGTTTGTAACTGGGAAACTTCAGCTCTAAAGTTAAAGTTTTGTCTTTGTAACTAGGGAACTTCAGCAGACGGGGCTGAAGTTCTCCAGTTATAAAAACAAAAACTTCAGCATACGGAGCTGAAGTTCCTCCAGTTACACTGGGGAACTTCAGCTCAAGTTTTGTCTTTGTAACTGGGGAACTTCAGCATACGGGGCTGAAGTTCCCCAGTTATAAAGACAAAAATATCAGCATACGGGGCTGAAGTTCCCCAGTTAAACTGGGGAACTTCAGCTCTAGAGCTGAAGTTTTGACTTTGTAGCTGGGGAACTTCAGCATACGGGGCTGAAGTTCCCCAGTTATAAAGACAAAACTTCAGCATAATGGGGCTGAAGTTCCCCAGTTTACAAAGACAAAACTTCAACTCTAGAGAACTTCAGTCTGTGTGTATGTGAGTGTGTGTGTGTGTGTGTGTGTATATGTATAACACGCTTTGTTGTATAATTTTAACTACATATATAGCATGTAGAATATATTTTAGTGTATTAATCTCTTGTATTACAAAAGTGTTAACGGATTACATTTATATTATTTAGATAGTAAATATAAAAGTGATTTTTAATTTGACCAATGTTTACCTGAAAAAGGACCAATAGTTATTTATATTTTATAATTTTATTTAAATAATAATATAATTATTAAATTTATATATCTGGGTTCCAGGTTAGGGACCAAATGTGGTCTCTATTTTCTTCCCCTCTTAAAAGAGACCAACTTTGGTCGCTAATTTTAAATTATATTTATTTATATTTTATAAATTATTTAAATAATAATATAATTATTAAATTTATATACATGGGTTCCAGATTAGCGGCCAAAGTTGGTCTCTAGTTTCTTCCGCTTTCAAGAGCTTTTATTATTAATATTTTATAATTTTTTAAAATAATAATATAATTGTTAAAATTTTATAACTGGGTCCCACTTTAGCGACCAACTTTGGTCGCTAAATTCAACATTTATTTGACCGAGAAGGTCTGACCAGTCCGGTCAATATATATAGACACACACACACGCAGACACTTCACTGTAATACTATAACGTATATATAACTTATTATAGTATATCTTAGTGTGTGTGTATATATAAGACACACTCAGTATTATGTGTGTGTGTGTATATATATACATGAAGTGCTAGTAACACAGGGTCGGGTTATAGTATATGATACTGTATAACCTACTCAGATGCATCGTTGAATTATATATACGTTATAGTATTACAGTGAAGTGTATGTGTGTGTGTATATGTATACACATGAAGTGCTAGTAACACAGGGTCGGGTTATAGTATATGATACTGTATAACCTACTCAGATGCATCGTTGAATTATATATACGTTATAGTATTACAGTGAAGTGTGTGTGTGTGTTTATATATATCCATGAAGTGCTAGTAACACAGGGTCGGGTTATAGTATATGATACTGTATAACCTACTCAGATGCATCGTTGAATCATATATACATTATAGTATTACATTGAAGTGTCTGTGTGTGTGTGTGCATATATATATATACATGAAATGCTAGTAACACAGGGTCGGGTTATAGTATATGATACTGTATAACCTGCTCAGATGCATCGTTGAATTATATATACGTTATAGTATTACACGCTTCGTTGTATAATTTTAACTACATATATAGCATGTTAGAGTATATTTTAGTGTATTCATCTCTTGTATTACAAAAGTGTTAACGAATTACATTTATATTATTTAGATAATATGATATTTAATTTTGATCAATGTTGACCTAAAAAAAGACCAACTTTGGTCGCTTTTTATACAGAAATCAAAATTAGCGACCAAGGTTGGTCGCTAAATATAAATCAGATTTATTTTATATTTTAAAATATTTAAAATAATAACATAATTGTTAAACGTTAGAACTGGGTCCCAGATTAGCGACCAAAATTGGTCTCTATCTGCTTCCCATTTATTAAGCGACCAACTTTGGTCGCTAATTTTAAATTATATTTATTTATATTTTATAAATTTTTTTAAATAATAATATAATTAATAAATTTTATATCTGGTCCCAGATTAGCGACCAAAGTTGGTCTTTATTTTTTCCAGTACCATAAGCGACCAACTTTGGTCACTAATATGAAATTTTATTTATTTAAAATTTATAATTTTTTAAAATAATAATATAATTATTAAAAAATTTATAACTGGGTCCCACTTTGGCGACCAAAGGTGGTCGCTAATTTTAAATTATATTTATTTATATTTTATAAATTTTTTTAAATAATAATATAATTATTAAAAAATTTATAACTGGGTCCCACTTTGGCGACCAAAGGTGGTCGCTAATTTTAAATTATATTTATTTATATTTTATAAATTTTTTTAAATAATAATATAATTATTAAAAAATTTATAACTGGGTCCCACTTTGGCGACCAAAGGTGGTCGCTAATTTTAAATTATATTTATTTATATTTTATAAATTTTTTTAAATAATAATATAATTATTAAAAAATTTATAACTGGGTCCCACTTTGGCGACCAAAGGTGGTCGCTAATTTTACTATTTCTTTGACCAAGCAAGTCTGACTAGTCTGGTCAACATTTTGACCACATTATCGACCAAATAGCGACCAACTTTGGTCGCTAAATTATTTACAATTATTTTTTAATTATTTTATCCAATTTAGCGACCAATTTTGGTCGCTTTTTTTGATAGACCAATTTTGATCGCAAATTTTTGGTCGCTTTTTGCCGGATTTCTAGTAGTGTTACATGTTGAACGTAGAATTGTTAGTTAGAGCTTTGGCTTTGAGCTTCTGCTTTGGTTTATCTTTCTATAGATACATGACATATTGTGCTCCTGAATTACCTTCTCATCGTAAGAAGGAGTTGGAGCAACTACCTTGTTGATCTTAATGTGTCCGTAGAGACTAATATCGTCTACTTTTACGGTATTTCATAAATTTTGAGCTATTTTATGGTAGCTCTTTTGCATTGTTTGCTTGTTTTGTTGGTTTCTGCGCTTTGTTCCCCAGATGCTGAAAACATCAGTAAATTTTCTCTTATTCAAAATGTCCCTTACCTGTTGCAATATGGGCCAGCAGGGCATTTTTTTTTTTTTGTAAGACGCATAAACACATTAGTAGCACTGTTCCTTGGAAAAATCTATTTATGGAAGGCTAATCACAAGATAAAACGAACTACTCAGATAGAGATACTATTACCAGTCAAATCACAATGTTACGTTATTGTTAATGTCATATATATATTTTTAATTTATTTTTTTTTTTTTTTTTTGTCTTTAAGCTTAGTGTAGCTTAATTTTAAGTTTGGTGTAGCTTAAAGAGAGTGAATGGAAAATGGTGGGAAAAGAAATTGAGGTAAGTGAAATTTTGAATTAGTGCAGTTTGTCCTTTATTGGAAAAAGGAAAGAAAATCTATGTGTATATATAGAGAAGCTCTTCTTCTAGCTCTTAAAGAGTTGAGAAGAAGGCAAGCCTCGCGACGTCGTCGCTCGCTCGGCTTCGGCTTCAGATTTGGATTTGGATTTGGTCAACGATTGATTGATTAATCTTTTTGGATGACATTCTTTTCAAATTATTTAACTAATTAATTAAATTAATTAATGAAAAATTCAAATCTGGAATGACCCGTGACCTGATCCGGTCCGACCTGTTTTTCTTTCCCGGATTATTTTAAATCCATTTTTAAATTTCTCGCAGTGTTCACACCTGTTCAAAACAACTATGGTTGTTCTGAAAAGAATCACAGCTGTTCCAACAGCTATGACTGTTCTGAAAGGTTGCAAAACCTTTTCAGAAACAGTACGAAATTGGCTATAAATATACCTTGAATCCCAGAATTTTTACTTACAAAATTTTCTGTTTTACTGCCATCGAGTGCTTCGCCGATCACCTGAGTTTTAGGTACTGATACGCTGGTGAGTTAAATCGTTCTTTCCTGGGAGGATATATTCCAAAACCTCGGGTACTTGAAGGGAATAATTTCCTTAAGGACACACTGTGTATTCAGTGGACTCGATTTATTCCTATATTATTTTCAGAATACATTTTCACGTTCTTGTTCTATTAACTTTCTGTTTCTGTATTTTCAGAAAGTTTACTGTTTTATTTATTATACAACAATACAGATTACTAACAATCTTAAGGAAATTATATTTTTATTATATTTTGTATTATGTTTGTGGAGATTAAAAACCTTTGTGTTTTCTACTCCATCTGAATTTTAATATTCTGATTTGAAGATATAAAAACTTCATCAGAGTTTAGAAATTTAGAAAAACGATTTGAAGAACATAAAAATTCATCGTTTTCGCTGAAACAATATATAAAAACTTCGGTTTTTATTTATTATACATACTGTTTATTGTTAATTACTGTATTGTTTATTGTTCTTGGTTTGCCATTGAATGAACTCTTTATGTTGTTGACAGTGAGAAATGGCAATTGATAACGGAAATTCTTCTGCAACTGTTGCGGCAACGACGATAGTCTCGTCAAGACGGACTGTTGTTCCATCGGCAGAAAAACCAGGGAAATTTTCTGGAGCCAATTTCAAAGCATGGCAGCAAAAGGTGTTCTTCTGGATTGCCACACTTGGTATGCATAAATTCACTAGTGAAGAGCCTCCAATGCCTGCTGCGGACATNAGATTTTCTTTGCAAAGGCTATATTTTAAGCGCTTTAGAGGATGACTTGTACAATCTGTACAGTGCGATAAATACTTCGAAAGAATTATGGGACGCACTTGAGAAGAAGTACAAGACAGAAGATGCATGCTTGAAGAAGTTTGTGGTTGCCAAGTTTCTAGACTATAAAATGATAGACAACAAAACTGTGGGAACCCAAGTTCAGGAACTTCAACTTATTTTTCACGACCTTATTGCTGAAGGTATGGTCGTGAATGAAGAATTTCAAGTAGATGCAATGATTGAAAAGTTGCCTCCTTCATGGAGAGATTTCAAGAACTATCTTAAGCACAAGCACAAATAAATTAAGTTGGAAGATCTTCTGATTCGTCTCAAGATTGAGGAAGACAACAAAACAGCCGAGAAGAAGTCTCGTGGAAATTCAACGATCATGGGAGCTAATATCGTCGAGGAGACTGCTCCAAAAAGTAAGAAGAGGAAGATATCTTCTGGACAGACTAAGGAGCAGAACAAAAAGAAATTAAAGGGCAACTGCCACAACTGTGGAAGGGTTGGTCACAAAGCCCCTGATTGCCGTCTCTCGAAAAAAGATAAGAAGAAGGGACATGCCAACCTAGTGGAGAAGAATGATGACATTGATGATATTTGTGCAATGCTTTCGGAATGCAACTTAGTTGGAAATCCGAAGGAGTGGTGAATTGACTCCGGAGCCACTCGACATGTTTTTCCTGTCAAAGAAGCATTTGCGACTTACTCTACTGCTGGTCACGAAGAAGAGATTTTCATGGGAAATAATTCAACAACCAAGATTGAAGGTGATGGGAAGATTTTCCTAAAGATGACTTTCGGCAAGGTGTTAATGCTCAGCAACGTTCTTCATGTTCCTACTATTAGGAAGAATTTAGTTTCTACTTCTTTACTAGTGAAAAATAGATTCAAATGTGTATTTGTTTCTGTTAAAGTTGTTGTAAGCAAGAATGAAATGTACGTTGGAAAAGGCTATCTCACGAAGGGCCTTTTCAAACTCAATGTAATGGTTGTTGACAGTATGAATAAAATTTTAGCTTCTTCTTATTTGTTGGAGTCAAATGATTTATGGCATATTCGTTTAGGACATGTCAATTATAAAACGTTGCGGAAGTTAATTAATTTAGAAGTATTGCCTAAATTCGAGTGTAATAAATCGAAATGTCAAATATGTGTTGAACCTAAGTTTGTAAAACATCCTTATAAGTTTGTTTAAAGGAATTCAAATCCTTTAGACTTAAATCATACTGATATTTTCGATATGAAGTCGAGACCATATCGAGGTGGGAAAAGTATTTTATTACTTTTATTGACGATTGCACTTGATATTGTTATGTTTATTTGCTTAATACTAAAGATGAAGCAATGGAATCATTTAAGCAATACAAAAATGAAGTAGAGAATCAACTGAATAAAAAGATCAAAAGGATTAGAAGTGATAGAGGTGGAGAATATGAATCTCCTTTTGCAGAAATATGTTCAGAATATGGAATTATCCATCAAGCTACTGCACCTTATACACCTCAATCCAACGGAGTTGCGGAAACGAAAAATCGGACATTAAAGGAAATGATGAATTCTTTATTAATAAGTTCCGGATTACCGCAGAGTTTGTGGGGGGAAGCTATCCTTACAGCTAACCGAATACTCAACAGAGCACCCCACAGCAAAATGCAATCAATTCTATATGAAAAATGGAAAGGAAGAAAACCTAACTTGAAATATTTCAAAGTGTGGGGGTGTCTAGCAAAGGTACAAGTTCCTTTACCTAAAAGGGTTAAAATCAGACCAAAATAGTAGATTGTGTTTTCATTGGATATGCTACAAACAATAAAGCATGTCAATTTTTGGTCCATAAATCTGATAATCCCGAAATTCATGTTAATACGATAATGGAATCAGATAATGTTGAATTCTTTGAAAGCATTTATCCGTATAAAACTGAATGTGAGTCATTAAGTGGAAAACCTAAACGAACTCGGGAAGAACCAAAGGAAAATACTCCAAGTGTAGAAGATCCAATGCGTAGCAAACGTCAAAGAACATCTACTTCCTTTGGACCAGATTTTGTGACATTCTTTCTTGAAAAGGAACCTCAAAATTTTAAAGCAGCTATGTCGTCTTCTGATTCAACATTTTGGAAAGAGGCAGTCAATAGTGAGATTCAATCAATTTTGGATAACCATACATGGGAATTGGTTGATCTTCCTCTTGGAAATAAGCCTTTAGGTTCGAAATGGATCTTTAAACGGAAAATGAAAGTTGATGGCACTATTGACAAATATAAGGCAAGACTTGTTGTCAAAAGTTATACACAAAAGGAAGGCCTTGATTACTTTGACATTTAGTCGTCAGTAACGAAGATAACATCTATTAGGATGTTATTAGCGTTAGCGGCCGTGTATGGTATTGAAATCCATTAAATGGATGTTAAAAAAACTTTCTTGAATGGATAATTGGAGGAAGAGATTTACATGGAACAACCTGAGGATTTTGTGGTTCCTGGTAAAGAAAAAAAAGNCTTTCTTAAATGGAGAATTGGAGGAAGAGATTTACATGGAACAACCTGAGGGTTTTGTGGTTCCTGGTAAAGAAAAGAAAGTGTGCAAACTTGTTAAGTCGCTTTATGGACTTAAACAAGCACCCAAACAATGGCATGCCAAATTTGACCAAACAATGTTGGCAAGTGGGTTTAAAATCAACGAGTGCGACAAATGTGTTTACATTAAAAACACTCCAGGTCATGAAGTCATTGTTTGTTTATATGTTGATGACATGTTGATAATGAGCAAAAGTATGACAGATATAAATGCTACAAAGCGCATGTTGGCTAGAAAATTCGACATGAAAGACGTAGGAGTTGCTGATTTGATCTTAGGAATCAGAATTCACAATACTTCACAAGGTCTAGCATTATCACAATCTCATTACATAGAAAAAGTACTTGACAAGTTTAAGTATTTGGATTTCAAAATTTCCAAGGCTCCAATTGACGTGAGTTATGCACTTCAAAAGAATGAAGGTGAAAGTGACTCACAACTGGTCTATGCAAGAGTATTGGGAAGTTTGATGTATCATGAATTGTACGCGACCGGATATAGCATGTGCTATTAGCAAACTGAGTTGGTTTACAAGTTATCCCAATCATATACATTGGATGTCAATGAAACGAGTTTTGAGGTATCTGAAACATACCCAAAATTATGAGTTGCATTATAATAAATATCCCTTCGTGATCGAGGGATATAGTGATGCAAATTGGATCACCGGATCATCGGATGTTAAATCCACGAGTGGATATGTTTTCACAATTGGGGGTGGATCAGTGTCTTGGAAATAATCCAAACAAACGTGCATCACCCATTCTACAATGGAATCTGAATTTATAGCTTTAGATAAGG
Organism: Nicotiana knightiana; assembly: GCA_005239525.1. Taxonomy (NCBI): domain Eukaryota; kingdom Viridiplantae; phylum Streptophyta; class Magnoliopsida; order Solanales; family Solanaceae; genus Nicotiana; species Nicotiana knightiana. The sequence continues at coordinate 129,839 of ML405445.1, read as the reverse complement.
TCGGTGAAGAAACTGAATGGCTCCGGAATTTCTTGGAAGATATTCCATTTTGGCCCAAACCTTGGGCACCTATTTTTATACATTGTGATAGTCAAGCGGAAATAGGCAGGGCATGGAGCATAATGTATAACGGAAAATCTCGTTATATACGACGGAGACATAATACCATTAGACAACTACTCTCTAGTGGTGTAATCACAACTGACTACGTAAAGTCAAGACATAACGTGTCGGATCCACTTACAAAAGGCCTATCTAGAGAGGCAGTTGAAAGATCATCAAAGGGAATGGGGCTAAGCCTAGGACAAGTCATCATGGCGGTAACTCTACCAAGCAGACTGGAGATCCCAAGAGTTAGGTTCAAAGAGATCAAACAAAGTTAAGAAAGAAGGTTCAACATTTTCAAATAACTCAACCTATTCTCGTGATGAAGAAAATGTTCAAATACAAGGTAAAACATTAAGGCTTTTTGATGAGTCAATAAAGCTTAAAGCTTTTTAATTATTTGCTAAGTCTGGAAGGATATGACAAGATAGTGTGGCTTTAGGATTACACGTTTAGGAATCACCTATGTGAGTGTGAAGTGTAAGTCGCTTCAAGGGGAATGAAAGTAAAGGCCCATTCTCTAAGCACTCATGAAATCAGGCGGTGTTCATGGATGAAACGAACACAACTGTGAGAACCATAGATGGTTAAGGATTGATTGTGTGGCTTATGTTGTCTAGGTATACAACAAAGTTCAACGGTTCAAAGATATCAAATCTACTGATTGACCGAGTATATCCGATATAAGTTCACTACGGAAAGTTCAAAGGGAAACCTACTTATCCAGATGCAATTAATTCTTACATGTAAAACACATACACGTCCGTGCATTCCTTTATTTTATATTCATTCCCCATTCATGTGGGGGATTGCTAGTCTTTAAGCTTAGCGTAGCTTAATTTTAAGCTTGGTGTAGCTTAAAGAGAGTGAATGGAAAATGGTGGGAAAAGAAATTGAGGGAAGTGAAATTTTGAATTAGTGCACTTTGTCCCTCATTAGAAGAAGGAAAGAAAATCTATGTGTATATATAGAGAAGCTCTTCTTCTAACTCTTAAAGAGTTGAGAAGAAGGCAAGTCTCGCGACGTCGTCGCCGCTCGCTCGGCTCGGCTCGGTTTCGACTTTGGCTTCAGATTTTGATTTGGATTTGGTCAACGATTGATTGATTAATCTTTTTGGACAACATTCTTTTCAAATTATTTAACTAATTAATTAAATTAAAAATGAAAAATTCAAATCCGGAATGAACCGTGACCCGGTCCGACCCGTTTTTCTTTCCCGGATTATTTTGAATCCGTTTTTAAATTTCTCGTAGTGTTCACACCTGTTCAAAACAGTTATGGTTGTTCTGAAAGGATACACACTTGTTCCAATAGCTATGGCTATTCTGAAAGGTTGCAAATAGAGGTGGGCATATATCGGGTAAAACCGATAACCCGGACCGTTAATTCTTTATTGGGTTATCGGTATTGGGTTATCGGGTTAACAGTTCGGTAACGGGGTAAAAAAAGTTTTTATTGGGTTATTGGTTCGGGCTCGGTTTGCAATTTTGTTATTGGGTAAAAACCGAAAACCCAATAAGTATGAACTAATTTACTAATTTACCCTTAAGTATATACTAGGGTTTTATTTCTATAATTCCCTCTTCAGTAGTTCAGTTGTCCGCTAGTCTCAAACTCTCAATTGTTTCCGCCGCAGCCCGCAAGTACCCTACTCCAGGCTGTGGTCAATATATGTCCAAATTAGTGTAGAATGACTTTGAGAGTTCTTTTCTGTGCTTGGTTATTGAACTTTAGTTGTAAGTAGTAGTACTTTTGTTTCTTGAATTGTGAAGACTGTAAATTTACATTCTGATTTTGTACTCCACAAACTTTCATTGCGCTTGTGGTAGCTTTTCTTCTTTTATTTACTTGTTTATGAATGTTCAGGCCCAAATTACTAGTAAAAAGCAGCGAATGTTACAGGCCACAATTTGAGGCTCGTTAAATGTGTATAAAAGTGCCTACTATGATGTCTGTTATAAGATCTTTACTTGACAGACCAAGTGACCAACTACGGTATTGTATACAACAAAGTTCTGGCAGTTTGCTTTCTTAGTTTTATATATTGCAAATCTTTTTTAGTTGTTTTATCTTATCGGGTAAACCGATAACCTGAACTTATAATGATCGATAACCGATAACCGATAACATATCTTATCGGTTTGGTTATCGGGTTATGATATTTGTAAACCGATAACCGATAGGCAAAACCTATAATGTTCAAAACCGAACCGAACCGACCGATGCCCACCTCTAGTTGCAAAACCTTTTCAGAAACAATACGAAATTGGCTATAAATATACCTTGAATCCCAAAAATTTTACTTACAAAATTTTCTGTTTTACTGTCATCGAGTGCTTCGCCGATCACCGGAGTTTTAGGTACCGATACGCTGGTGAGTTAAATCGTTCTATTCTGGGAGGATATATTCCAAAACCTCGGGTACTTGAGGGGAATAATTTCATTAAGGACACGCTGTGTATTCAGTTAGCTCGATTTATTCCTATACTGTTTTCAGAATACATTTTTACATTCTTAATCTATTAACTTTCTGTTTCTGTATTTTCAAAAAATTTACTATTTTATTTATTTTACAGCAATACAAATTACTAACAACAGAAAACCCCCAACATGACCATTGCCGCAGTGTAGCTGAACCAACTGATGTCTTGCTTCACTGTTTCGCCATCAAATAACAAGAGCCCAACACTATCCCTCATCGCACCCACCTGCACCATTTTTACCCACATCACACTAGCACTTTACTGAACTCTAGCACAAAAAAGAAGCAGCCAAAATATATTCCACAGTAGACTAAATCCGCAAATTAACCTATTTTGTAAGTATTAACCAATATCATTTTTCAACATCATCTTAGTACTACTATTATTATAGACATTTATATTGAGGAAAATATTATTAACAAAAGTTTATACTACATTGACAGTAAATAAAAGCTATGTCCAACACTGTAATCTATCACAATAACCGACTTCTATTGCTGGAGAACATGTTAACAAGATTTGTTCTCGCAAAGTTAACAAATGCAAAAGAAAAATATTCAGAAAAAAATAAATACAAAGAGACAATTGGGAACAAAAGTTAGAAAGATGATCTCATGTGTATCTCTGCATTTTCTACTTCAAACAGGATTTAAGAAACTAAGCAAATAGTAAATAAGAAACTCATTGCAGCATCAGGATTTAAGAATTCATCAGATTCACCCGTCAAAATCAAAACTTTTCAATTTCTTCCACCTTTTCCCACCTAATTCCAAGAACCCAAATCACAAGCCTTGATATTGATCTTAGTTGAAAACAATATCTAACTCAAATGATCATAATATTAGATGATAAGATATGAGCAAATTAAGGGAAAAGGGCACCAAATATCTACATGGCACTACCTTAACTATACACTAGTAAAGCAAACAGAATAAATGATACCACTTCGGAATATCTATTGTAGGGTACAGTTCATTCTTATAACAGAACAACATGTTTAACAAATTACCAACAACAAAAACAAATTACCACATCATGACGTCACATAGGTGCCATTTGTCACATATTTTTATCATGCGAAAGCTTACGTAGGAAGGAAGCTACCACCTAAGTTGCTCCACACAACAGTTTAGGTGTTGCACCATGTTGACATGACACTAGTATGGGTGGGTACGGGATCCGTATTAGATTTGGTCAAACAATTTTGAGTATTTTGACTACGACGGACGAAAAAATTCAAACGAGATACAATTTGATTCCCGAAATCAGAACTAAAACTAGGATAAATTTGATGAAAATAGCATACCTTATCTAGGAAATAAATCATTTACTTATCTACAACCCGATAATAAAAAAGAAATCCATATGTTACAAGCTATATGTAAGTATTCTACAAAATTTCTCATATTTAGAGATATTTATATTTTTTTGAATTATTTTTAGTCAGATCTCCATAATCGTATTCGTACTAGGATCTATATCCCTGAATCTTAGAGTTTCCATCTCAAAGTATCCGACTTCTACACCCGTGTCCGAACAACTTAGGCTGGTACTTTTGCGAACTTTCTAGAGAAATATGAAGATTTCCCTTGGAAGACGCTATAACCATATAGATTTTCTATGAAAGTCCTTGGAAGATTCGAGCTGCATAAAGAATTCTAGAGAGGGGACTTACTTGTAATTAGTGAGGGGCTTGTATAGTAATTATTATTTACTCATTACCCCCTTGGACTTGGACCAAGTGAGCTGCATCAAAGATGAGGATAGCAAAGTATTGGAAGAAGAGGTGTGTATTAGGCGTAGGTGGCAGACGTACTTCCATAAACTCTTGAACAAGAAAGGGGACAGGAACATTGTGTTCGGTGAGTTGGAGAACTCAAAGAGTCAAAGTTATTCTGGGTTTTGTAGGCGTATTAAGGTTGTGGATGTTGAGGAGGCCATGCGGAAGATGAACAGGGGTAAGGCGACTGGGCCTGACGAGATACCGGTGGAATTTTGAAAGACCACGGCTAGAGCAGGCTTGGAGTAGCTTACTGGTTTGTTTAACGTCATTTTCAAGATGAATAAGATGTCTGAAGATTGATGGTGGAGTTTGATGATTCCGTTGTACAAAACAAATGTGATATTCATAATTTCAACAACTATATGGGCATCAAGATGCTGAATCACACAATGAAAGTATGGGAAAGGGTGGTGAACATGAGGGTGAGGAGAAGTGTATCAATTTCCGAGAATCAATTCGGATTTATGCCGGGGCGGTCAACTACCGAAGCCATATACCTTGTGGGGAGATTGGTGAAGGACTATCCCGAGAGGAAAAGGAACTTGCATATAGTGTTCATTGACCTAGAGAAAGCCTACTACAAAGTACCGAGAGAGGTCCTCTGAAGATGTTTGGAGGTTAGCTGTGTTCGATAATGTATATTGGGTGATTAAATATATGTACGAGGGAGCTAAGACCTAAGTTGCGCGGGCTCTTCACTTACAGTGTCGCACCAGTGTCGACACGACGTGGGTGTGGGTATGGGTGTGGGTTCCGTATCGGATCTGGTCAACCGATTTTGGGTTGACCAAAATCAAGGGACAGATAAAATAACTTTTGAAAACAAATCAAAAATAGGGTGATATGGAAGAAAATTAAATACCTTGTATATATAAATTTCTATGTAAGTCCTTTTCTTTTTATCTCCTTCTAAAATTCTACTCTTGTTCAATATTTTCTCCTTCTCGGAATACCTTGTAAGTTTTTCACATAATGTCTCATAATTTAGACATATTTTTATAACTGTGTTTTTAAAATAATTGAATTATTTTAGCCGCATCCCCACACACGTATCCGTACTTGGATCCGTACCCCTGAATCTTTAAATTTTGATCATAAAGGATCTGACCTTTAGATATGCACCAGTATCGGACACCCGCACCCGAGTTTGAGAAACTTAGGCTAAGACTAAGGTGAGTACTGCGGGTGGTGACTCGGAACATTACCCTATGGAGATGGGGTTATACCAGGATCGACTCTTAGCCCGTTTTTGTTTTCCCTTGACATTTCCTGACTTTGCCAAGACATTCGAGGTGCATACAGATGAATAAGATTTTACCATTGAAGGTGTTTTAATACAATATAGATATAGCATTTGAGAGTCGCAAGTAGAATGATACGGAACAGTGTTACATAGTACAAGAGAAGGAGATGACTACCATTATGCATTGTTTTTGCACATAGAGACATTACTTGCTCGGGTCGAGGTTCGTGGTCAAGACAGACAATGTAGCCACTAGCTACTTCCAGACACAGAAGAAGCTCATACAAAAACAGGCTAGTCGGAAGGATATCTTGGCCGAGTTTGATCATGTGCTAGAGTATAAGCTGGCAAAGACAACGCTATAGCGGATGCATTAAGCCAGAAAGCCGAGCTTGCTTCCATCAGTTCAGCAAGTTAGGACATTTGTGAGACTATAAAAGAAGACATGTAGCATGCTCTAGCATCCAAGCACCTCATGGAGTTAGCCACCCAAGGCAAGAAGAGACATTTTTAGGTAAAAGATAACTTATTGCTTACCACGGGTCTGCAGGTTTACGTGCCCAAGATTAGAGGTATTAAACAGCGGACCATAAGGAAGAGTCATAACACAATATGGGTTGATCATCCAGGCCAATGTCATGTTAGGACCTTAGTTAAGTCAGTCTGCACATGTGAGATGACATTAAGTGTTATGTGTAGATTTTTAGTATAATTTACTTAATTTTATCATAATATTTTTTAGTATAATTTACTTAATTTTATCAAATAAATTTAAATTGCGGATAGAATCACATCGTATCTATTCTCCTCTTTATACATTAATGTTTTTTCTACAATATTTAAAAAAAATTATTTAATATTTATACATAATACGAATATTATTGTATTATTTTCCTAAATGAATGGTGTGAATTAGTTCAAATAGATAAATTCTTTCATTATATGTCATAAATCTACTAATAATTGTAATTATTATTATTTTTGTATTATTTTTAATAAGAAATTAAATTGAATTACTCTTATCATTTGTATTTAATATGAAAGTTTATTATTTTTTTATTAACATTACAACATAATAACTTATATTATATCTTTATATATGTAACGACCCGGTCTGTCGTTACGTAAAAACCTGCATTTAAATTACTTTTATTGACTTGTTATAAATTGGTTATTCTATTATTGATGTGTTAGAGTTGATAGGCTTGAAATCGGAATGGTTAAATGAGAATTCAGTAAATTAGTCTTTAAAAGATAGCCTTATAATGGGAAAAAGTCAACTGAGAGTTGACTTATTGGTAAACGATCTCGGAATGCGGATTTTATGGCACGGATAGCTTCGTGAGGTGATTTGGGACTTAGGAGTGTGCTCGGAATATTTTTGTGATGTCCGATGTAGAATTAGGCTTGAATTGGCGAAAGTTAGTTTTTGGCGATTTCTAGTCGGCAGTGAAAAATAGGCTATCGGGGTCGGAATGGAGTTCCGACAGTTGGAACAGGTTTGTAATGTCATTTTGGATGTGTATGCAAAATTTCAGGTTAATCGGAGTAGTTTTGGATGGTTTCGGCATCATTGGTGGATTTTAGAAATTTCAAAGTTCTAAAGCTTGAATCCATGCAATTTTGATGATTTTGATGTTATGGGACGTGTTTTAAGGCTCGACCAAGTTCGAATAAGGTATTTGGGTCAATTGGTAAGTTTGGTTGAGGTTCCGGGGGCCTCGGGTATGTTTCGAATGCCCAACGAGTTAGTTTTGGACTTACGAGGGGATCAGATTTTGCTGCAGCTGGTTTCCTCGTATGCGTCCGCATGGAGGTGACCGCAAACGCATAGGTTTATTTTGCTTCAGGAAATTTTTCTCTTCGCGTTCGCGGTCAGCAGAACGCGTCCACATAGGGTCGAGCTGGGGTCCCAGGGGTCAGGGGTCGTTGCCCTTCGCGTTCGCAGGTCAGAGATCGCGTTCGCAGGTCAGGGACCGCGTTCGCGTAGTGTTGGGGGGTTGTTCATCGCGTTCGTAGGGTCCACGCCGCGTTCGTGTAGGCCATTTCCTGGGCCCATAAAATTTCACTCTTCGCATTCGCGGTGGCCCTCCGCAGACGCATAGAACATTACCTAGGCAGACTATTAAAAACCCAATTTTGAGGGTTTAAGTTATTTTTCACCATTTTCGAATTTTGAAGCTCGAGAGAAGCGATTTTAGAAGACTTTTTCACATGGGTGTTTTGGTAAGTAATTCCTAACCATTATAGGACAATTTTCATGATTCTAATCTTCAATTCCACTTTAAATTTCGAATTTCTTGAGAAGAGAATGGGATTTTGGGGCTTGAGAATTAGAGACCTTTAGGGGTCGATTTGAGAGGTCAAACGGACACTGATTTTGGTGTTGTTTATATGTACGAAATCGTGGGAGGATGAGGAATACTATTTTGTAAATATTTCTAAGTTTCGGTATGCGGGCCTGGGGTTCGGGTTTTGACCAATTTCGAGTTTTTGGGTGAATTTTTATATTTTCAATTGGAAATCGTTCCTTAGGCATATATTGATGATAAAAATATGAACTTGGTAGATTTGGAGCACTCGGAGGCTGAATTTAGAGGCAAGGGCATTGCGGAGTAGTGTGTTAGCCGGTTTTGAGCTAAGTAACGCTTCCAAACTTGGAAATGAGGGTTCGAAACCCCAAACTATTTGATATTTGCTGTTAATTAAGGTGGCGCACTTGCCAAGTGACGGGCATGCAGGCGTTTACTGAATATTTGTATCCTGGCTTATCCCATGGCACTGTCTACTAGTTATCCCATATGGATATTATACTGTGAAGGTAGTGATTACCTGGAACAAAATAGAAATCATGCTAAGTATAAATGTTAAGGCTTCACGCCGATGTGTTTAGACCGGAATGGTCGATTATTGCTGTCTCTATCTGTGATTATTGCTTTCGTGTACTCAGTCTTGTTATAGTATATGTTTCATGCCTCAGCCTCGTAAGTTGCTAGTTTATTTATATTATCATTGGTTTGGGCTGCATTGCATATGTTAGAGCATTCTAAGTGAGACTGGAAGGTACTGAATAAGTGAGGCTTAGAGCCTGGTTTGAGACAGTTATGAGGTCGGACTGCACACTGCAGCGATCCTGAAATCATGCCTTCGTTGGCTTGATACAGTGCTTGGGCTGAAAGGAGCCCCTCCGGAGTCTATACACCCCTAGTGAGCGCACAGATATTCCGGAGATGGATTTCTCCGTGGTTGTTATGTTCCGGAGATGGATTTCTCCGTGGTTATTATGTTCCGGAGATGGATTTCTCCGTGGGGGCTGGATCAACCTTTTTCCTCTGTATGCAGTGAGTGTGTCACTTGTGTTTATGTAATATCTGGGATGGACTTCCCTGGGCCTGAAGGCCGTATTCTAGTACTGAGTGGACCACCTTATGAGAGCTTGATTAATGAGTACACATCATTCATGATTCCATATGCATTCATGCTAGTATGCAGGGTTACAGACATATCTTGATACATAATATTTGTTTCATGATATATTACTGTCATGTCCAATTTATATACTGTTGTTTGAATTGTCAGAGGTTTAGTCCGCCACTACCTCTCAGCCCGTAGTTTGGTTTCGTTACTACTGAGTTGGTATACTCACGTTACCCTCTACACCTTGTGTGCAAATCCAGGTACATAGGAGTTCAGCTCGGGTCAGGGAGTGCATCAGTTTCATCAGAGTTGATGAGGTAGCAGCTGGCGACCGTGATCTCGTCTTCTCTTTCCTTTCTACCTATCATATTTATTTTCAGACTATGTTTGTCATTTTTTTTATTAAGTATCAGCAGCTCATGACTGTGTGACACTGGATCCAGGATTAGTAACTGGTTTTTCCCAAAATACTGGAGTTATTATTATTGTTATTATTATTGATTTCAGAATTTGTTAAAGAGGGGCATTTTATGGGAATTTGCATTTAGTTAGATAAAATGGGTGGCTTTCCTGGTTCCACGACAGGCGCCATCACGACTCCGAAAATGGGTCGTGACAAGTTGGTATCCAAGCGCTAGGTTAAATAGGTCTCACCAGTCATGAGCAGGTTTAATAGAGTCTTGCGGACGGGTACGGAGACGTCTGTACTTATCTTCGAGAGGCTGCAGAACCTTTAGGAAAAATCTCACATTCTTTGAATTCTGTCGTGCGACTCTGTTGAACTCTGAAACTAAGCTTCTGTTGTTTTCATTCTCTCACAGATGTTGAGGACTCTTGCTAATGATAGTGGTGACCAGATCCCAGATGGACCAGACCGAGGTCGAGGCCATGGTCGCAACCGTGGCAGAGGGAGGGGTTCACCCCACACAGCAGCCGGGGCAGCACCTGTGGAGCCTCTTGTTACTCAGGAGCAAGTCCCCGCAGCTGAGATTCCAGCGGGGCAGACTCAGGCACCAGCAGTGCCTATAGTGATTCCGGGTCTTCAGGATTCCCTAACCCAGATTGTGCACCAGCTAGGCACAGGTTGTCTCTATGTCCACTACTGCTACTACTTCTCAGGCCGGGGGAGGCATCCAGGCTCCAGCTGCCCGGACACCAGAGCAGGTCACCCAGGGACTTCAGACACCTGGGGCAGCCCTAGTGCAGCAGATTACTCCGGCACAGGATTATGTGGCCCCAGCCTTAGGTGACGATGAGCAGCGTAGGTTGGAGAGGTTCAACAGACTCCAGCCTCTGACTTTTAGGGGTACAGAGGGCGAGGATGCCCAGGCTTTCTTGGAAAAGTGTTAGAGGATACTACGTACTGCAGGGATATTAGAGGCCATCGGGGTTCTATTCACTACATTCTAGTTTTCAGGAGCTGCACTTGCTTGGTGGGAGGCCTATGAGAAGCGCAGACCCGCTGATGCAGTGCCCCTTACATGGCACCAGTTCTCCATTCTCTTTATGGAGAAGTATATACCACAGTCTCATAGAGAGGAGTTGCGCAGAGAGTTCGAGTAGTTGCATCAGGGAGACATGACCGTGACGCAGTATGAGATGAGGTTCTCTGAGTTATCCCGTCATGCCATCTATCTAGTTCCCACAGATAGCGAGAGGATTCAGAGATTTGTTGATGGTCTTTTTTACCAGCTACGGATTTTTCTGGCCAGGTAGAGGGTATCCGGTGCTTCTTTTAAGGAGGTAGTTGACATAGCCAAGGATATTGAGTCAGTGCATCGCCAGGAGCATGTTGAGAGGGAGGCCAAGAGGCCTTGAGGTTCTGGTAATTATAGTGGTGATCACTCGGGAGGTCAGTCTCGGCACAGCAGAGGCAGACCATTCAGGCCTCCTCCGCCAGTCCGTCCAGCTTACAGTGGTGCTTCATCAGGACACGGTCCCCATAGCTCTCATCCAGAATCCTTATTCAGTGCACTTCCATCCCAGAGCTCATCTCGTCCACCATCAGTTCAGGGTTCCTCAGCACATGGTTCTTCTAGCAACTACCCAGGTCCTAAGGGTTCCCTTCAGTCCCCATCGCCAATTGCTGGTAGGGGTTATTTCGAGTGTGGGGATTTGGGTCACATCAAGAGGTATTGTCCGCGCCTTACTGGTAGTTCATTTCAGAAAAGGAACCAGTCCCCAGCTTTAGCACCAGTTTCTACACCACCCGCTCAAGCATCCAGGGGTGGAGGTCAGTCAAGTAGAGTCCACCTTAGAGAGGGAGGTCAGTCAGGTGGAGGGCAGGCCCGTTTCTACGCACTTCCGAGCAGACCAGATGCCATAGCTTCAGATGCAGTGATTACAGGTATTATCTCAGTCTGTCACCGGGATGCTGCAGTATTATTTGATCCTGGTTCTACGTATTCATATGTTTCTTCATACTTTGCACATTTCTTGGATACACCCCGTTAGTCCTTGTTTTCAGCTGTTCATGTGTCGACTCCGGTGGGGGATACTATTGTGGTAGACCGGGTGTACCGGTCTTGTATTATATCTAATGGGGTCGGGAGACCCAGGCATATCTATTATTACTTAGCATGGTTGACTTCGATGTGATTTTAGGCATGGATTGGCTATCTCCATACCATGCAGTTCTTGACTGTCACGCCAAGACCGTGACCTTAGCGATGCCTGGATTGCCAAGGATTGAGTGGAGAGGTTCGGTGGAGTACGTGCCTAGCTGGGTGATTTCTTTTCTGAAGGCTCATCGTATGATTGGGAAGGGGTGTGAGTCTTATCTGGCCTTTGTGAGGGATGTTAGTAGTGAGACTCCTTCCATTGATTCTATTCCCGTGGTCTGTGAGTTCCCGGACGTTTTCCAAGCAAACCTGCCAGGCATGCCACCTGACGGGGACATTGATTTTGGTATCGGCCTATTTCCTGAGACCTAGCCTATCTCTATTCCTCCTTACCGCATGGCCCCAGCAGAGTTGAAGGAATTGAAGAAACAACTTCAGGAACTCCTAGATAAGGGGTTTATTCGGCCTAGTGTGTCGCCTTGGGGTGTACCGGTGTTGTTCGTAAAGAAGAAGGATGGATCCATGTGTATGTATGTGCATTGACTATAGGCAGTTGAACAAGGTTACGGTGAAGAACCGGTATCCTTTGCCCCCTATTGATGACTTGTTCGATCAGCTTCAGGGAGCTAGGGTGTTCTTCAAGATCGACTTGAGGTCTGGGTACCATCAGCTGAAGATTCGGGATTCTGATATTCTGAAGACTGCTTTTAGGACCAGATATGTCCACTCTGAGTTTCTGGTTATGTCTTTTGGGATGACCAATTCCCCAGCCGCGTTCATGCATTTGATGAACAGCGTGTTTCAGCCTTACCTTGATTCATTCGTTATTGTGTTCATTGATGACATCCTGGTGTACTCTCGTATCCAGGAGGAGCATGCTCAACATTTGAGGGTTGTGTTGCAGAGATTGAGGGAGGAGAAGCTTTATGCAAATTTCTCCAAATGTGAGTTTTGGCTTGGCTCAGTAGCTTTCTTGGGTCACATAGTGTCTAGTGAGGGTATTCAGGTGGACCCGAAGAAGATAGAGGCGGTGCAGAGTTGACCCAGACCGTCCTCAACTACGGAGATTAGGAGTTTCTTGGGTTCGGCGGGTTATTACCGTCGCTTTGTGGAGGGATTTTCTTCTATTGCTTCACCTTTGACCAGATTGACCCAGAAGGGTGCTCCATTAAGATGGACCGATGAGTGCGAGGAGAGCTTTCAGAAGCTCAAGTCAGCATTGACTACAGCTCCAGTATTGGTATTGCCTAAGGGTTCGGGTTCTTACACAGTCTATTGGAATGCTTCTAGAGTTGGATTGGGAGCGATTTTGATGCAGGACAGTAGGGTGATTGCCTATGCATCCAGACAGTTGAAGGTACACGAAAAGAATTATCCAGTGCACGATCTTGAGTTAGCTGCCATTGTTCATGCCTTAAAGATTTGGCGGCATTACTTGTATGGGGTACAGTGTGAGATCTTCATTGATCATCGTAGCTTGCAGTATCTGCTAAGGCAGAAGGACTTGAATTTATGCCAGAGGAGATGGTTAGAGCTTCTTAAGGACTATGACTTAACTATTCTGTATCACCCGGGAAAGGCCAATGTAGTGGCCGATGCCTTGAGTCGCAGAGCCGAGAGTTTGGGGAGCCTGGCTTACCTTTCAGTAGAAGAGCGACCGTTAGCACTTGATGTTTAGGCTTTAGCGGGACAGTTGGTGAGATTGGATTTGTCAGACCCTCCACGAGTGGTAGCTAGCATGGCTTCCCGGTCTTCTTTAATTGATCAGATTAAGGCGCGATAGTATTATGACCGCCACTTGTTGTTCTTCAGGATAGAGTTCGTTGGGGTGATTCCTGGGATGTAACTATCGATGATGACGGGGTTATGAGGATGCCGGGACGTATTTGCGTGCCCAATCTGGATGGTATTCGGGAGTTAATATTAGCAGAGGCTCACAGTTCGCGGTATTCTATTCATCCGGGTGTCGCGAAGATGTACCAGGATCTGAGGCAGCAGTATTGGTGGAGGCGGATGAAGAGAGATATTGTTGAGTATGTAGTACGGTGTCTCAATTGTCAGCTGGTCAAGTATGAGCACCAGAGACCAGGTGGATTACTTCAGAGGTTAGATATTCCGGAGTGGAAGTGGGATAGGATCACCATGGACTTTGTAGTTGGGCTTCCATGAACTTTGAAGAGTTTTGATGCTATTTGGGTCATTGTGGATAGAGTGACCAAGTCCGTGAACTTCATTCCTATTAGCACTTCTTATACTTCAGAGCGGTTAGCTGGTATTTACATTAAGGAGATTTTCCGATTGCATGGAGTTTTGGTTTCTATTATTTATGACAGAGGTACTCAGTTCACATCTCAATTTTGGAGGGCCGTATAGAGAGGTATGGGTACTTAGGTAGAGTTGAGCACTACATTTCATCCTTAGACCGACGGGCAGTTGGAAAGGACTATTCAAATTCTGGAGGACATGTTACGAGCTTGTGTGATTGATTTTGGCGGTTCTTGGGATCAGTTTTTTCCATTAGCGGAGTTTACATATAATAACAGCTACCAGTCCAGTATTCAAATGGACCCGTATGAGGCTTTATATGGTAGGAGGTGTAGATCGCCGGTTGGTTGGTTCGAGCCTGGGGAGGCTAAGTTATTGGGCACAGATTTGGCTCAGGATGCGTTGGAGAAGGTGAAGTTGATTCAGGAGCGACTTCGCACGGTGCAGTCCAGACATAAGAGTTATGCGGATCGGAAGGTTCGGGATGTGTCCTTTATGGAAGGGGATAAGGTACTGTTGAAGGTACCACCCATAAAGAGTGTTATGAGGTTCGAAAAGAGAGGAAAGCTAAGTCCGCGGTTTATTGGTCCCTTCGAGGTGCTTCAGTGGAGAGGTGGCTTATAGGCTTGCCTTGCCACCCGGTCTATCGAGTATTCATCCGGTATTCCATGTGTCGATGCTCAGAAAATATGTTGGTGACCCGTCTCATGTGTTAGACTTCAGCACAGTTCAGCTTGAGTAAGATATGCCTTATGAGGTAGAGCCAGTGGCTATTTTAGCTCGCGAGGTCAGAAAGTTGAGGTCAAAGGAGATAGCTTCAGTAAAGGTCCATTGGAGAGGTCAGACAGTTGAGGAGGCTACTTGGGAAATTGAGCGGGAGATGCAAAGCAAATATCCTCACTTGTTTGAGACTCCAGGTATGTTTCTAGACCCGTTCGAGGACGAATGTTTGTTTAAGAGGGGGAGAATGTAATGACCTTGTCTGTCATTACGTAAAAACCTGCATTTAAATTACTTTTATTGAGTTGTTATAAATTGGTTATTCTATTATTGATGTGTTAGAGTTGATAGGCTTGAAATCGGAATGGTTATATGAGAATTCAGTAACTTAGTCTTTAAAATATAGCCTTAAAATGAGAAAAATTAAAATGAGAGTTGACTTATTGTAAACAACCTCGGAATACGGATTTTATGGCTCGGATAGTTTCTTGAGGTGATTTGGGACTTAGGAGTGTGTTCGGAATATTTTTGTGATGTCCGGTGTAGAATTAGGCTTAAATTGGCGAAAGTTAGTTTTTGGCAATTTCCGGTCGGCAGTGAAAAATAGGCTATCGGGGTCGAAATGGAGTTCCGACAGTTTGAACAGGTTCGTAATGCCATTTTGGATGTGTATGCAAAATTTCAGGTTAATCGGAGTGGTTTTGGATGGTTTCGGCATCATTGGTGGATTTTAGAAATTTCAAAGTTCTTAAGTTTGAATCCATGCAATTTTGATGATTGTGATGTTATGAGACGTGTTTTTAAGACTCGACTAAGTTTGAATAAGGTATTTGGGTCAGTTGGTAAGTTTGGTTGAGGTCCGGGGGGCCTTGGGTATGTTTCGAATGCCCAACGGGTTAGTTTCGAATGCCCAACGGGTTAGTTTTGGACTTATGAGGGGATCAGATTTTGCTGCAGCTAGTTTCCTCTTATGCGTTCGCATGGAGGTGACCGCGAACGCATAGGTTTATTTTGCTTCAGGAAATTTTTCTCTTCGCGTTCGCAGTCAGCAGAACGTGTTCGCATAGGGTCGAGCTGGGGTCCCAAGTGTCAGGGGTCAGGGGTCGTTGCCCTTCGCGTTCGCAGGTCAGGGACCGCGTTCGCGTAGTGTTGGGGGGTTGTTCATCGCGTTCGTAGGGTCCACGCCGCGTTCGCGTAGGCCATTTCCTGGGCCCATAAAATTTCACTCTTCACGTTCGTGGTGACCCTCCGCGAACGCATAACATTACCTGGGCAGACTATTAAAAACCCAATTCCGAGGGTTTAAGTTATTTTTCACCATTTTCGAATTTTGGAGCTCGGGAGAGGCGATTTTAGAAGACATTTTCACCTGGGTGTTTTGGGTAAGTGATTCCAAACCATTATAGTTCAATTTCTATGATTCTAATCTTCAATTCCACTTTAAATTTCGAATTTCTTGAGAAGAGAATGGGATTTTGGGGCTTGAGTATTAGAGACCTTTAGGGGTCGATTTGAGGGGTCAAACGGACTCCGATTATAGTGTTATTTATATGTACGGAATCGTGTGAGGATGAGGAACACTTTTCTGTAAAAATTTCTGAGTTTCGGGATGTGGGCCTGGGGGTCGGGTTTTGACCAATTTCTGGTTTTTGGCTAAATTTTGATATTTTCAATTGGAAATCGTTCCTTAGGCATATATTGATGATAAAATCTGAACTTGGTAGATTTGGAGCACTCGGAGGCCGAATTTAGAGGCAAGGGCATTGCGGAGTAGTGTGTTAGCCGGTTTTGAGGTAAGTAACGCTTCCAAACTTGGAACTGAGGGTTCGAAACCCCAAACTATATGATATTTGTTGTTAATTAAGGTGATGCACTTGCCAAGTGACGGGCATGCAGGCGTTTACTGAATATTTGTAGCCTGGGTTATCCCATGGCACTTTCTACTGGTTATCCCAGATTGATATTGTACTGTGAAGGTAGTAATTACCTGGAACGAAATAGAAATCATGCTAAGTATAAATATTAAGGCTTCACACCGATGTGTTTAGACCGGAATGGTTGATTATTGTTGTCTCTATCTGTGATTATTGCTTTCGTGTACTTAGTCCTGTTATAGTATATGTTTCATGCCTCAGTCTCGTAAGTTGTTAGTTATTTATATTATCATTGTTTTGGGTTGCATTGCATATGTTAGAGCATTCTAAGTGAGACTAGAAGGTACTGACTGAATGAGTCTTAGAGCCTGGTTTGAGACAGTTATGAGGTCGGACTACACGCCGCAGCGATCCTGAAATCATGCCTTCGTTGGATTGATATAGCGCTTGGGCTAAAAGGAGCCCCTCCGGAGTCTATACACCCCCAGTGAGCACACATATATTCCGGAGAAGGATTTCTCCGTGGTTGTTATGTTCCAGATATGGATTTCTCCCTGGTTATTATGTTCCGGTAATGGATTTCTCCGTCGGGGCTGGATCAGCCTTTTTCCTCAGTACTTAGTGACTGTGTCACTTGTGTTTATGTAATATCCGGGATGGACTTCTCTGGTCCTGAAGGCTGTATTCTAGTACTGAGTGGACCACCTTATGATAGCTTGATTAATGGGTACACATCATTCATGATTCCATATGCATTCATGCTAGTATGCATGGTTAAGGGTTACGGTGAAGAACTGGTATCCCTTGCCCCGCATTGATGATTTGTTTGACCAGCTTCAGGGAGCCAGAGTATTTTCCAAGATTTATTTGACATCTGGGTACCATCAGTTGAGGATTCGGGATTCTGACATTCCGAAGACTGCTTTCGGGACCAGGTATGTTCATTATGAGTTCTTAGTTATGTCATTTGGGCTGACCAATGCCCCAGCTGCGTTCATGCAATTGATAAACAGCGTGTTTCAGCCTTATCTTGATTCCTACGTCATTGTGTTCATTGATGACATCCTGGTTTATGTTCGTAGCCAGGAAGAGCATGCTTAGCATTTAAGAGTTGTGTTGCAGAGATTGAGGGAGGAGAAGCTTTATGCGAAATTCTCCAAGTGTGAGTTTTGGCTGAGATCGGTAGCTTTCTTGGGGAACGTGGTGTCCCGTGAGGGGATTCAGGTTGATCCAAAGAAGATAGAGGCAGTGCAGAGTTGGCCCAGACCGTCCTCAGCTACAGAGATTAGAAGTTTCCTTGGTTTGGCGAGATATTACCGCCGCTTTGTGGAGGGATTCTCTTCGATAGCTTCGCCTTTGACCAGATTGACCTAGAAGGGTGCTCTATTCAGATGGTCCGATGAGTGTGAGGAGAGCTTTCAGAAGCTCAAGTCAGCATTGACTACAGCTCTAGTATTAGTTTTTCCTGCTGGTTCGGGTTCTTACATAGTTTATTGTGATGCTTCTAGAGTTGGCTTGGGAGCGGTATTGATGCAGGATGGTAGGGTGATTGCCTACACGTCCAGACAGTTGAAGGTGCACGAGAAGAATTATCCATTGCACGATCTTGAGTTAGCTGCCAATGTCCATGCTTTGAAGATTTGGCGGCATTACTTGTATGGAGTGCAGTGTGAGATTTTCACGGATCATCGCAGTTTGCAGTATCTGCTGAGGAAGAAGGACTTGAATTTGCATCAGATGAGATGGTTGGAGCTCCTCAAAGATTATGACCTCACTATCTTATATCATCAGGGGAAGGCCAATCTAGTGGCCGATGCCTTGAGTCGCAGAGCAGAGAGTTTGGGGAGTTTAGCTTACCTTCCAGCAACAGAGCGGCCATTAGCTCTTGATGTTCAGGCCTTAGCAGGTCATTTGGTGAGATTGGATCTATCAGAGCCCCCGCGGGTGTTGGCTTGTGTAGCCTCCAAGTCTTCTTTTTACGATCAGATTAGAGCACGCCAGTATGATGATCCATATTTGCTTGTTCTTCAGGATCGAGCCCATCGCGGTGATGCCAGAGATATGGTTATTGGTGATGATGGGGTCATGAGGATGCAGGGCCGAATTTGCGTGCCCAATGTAGATGGGCTTCGAGATTTGATTCTAGCAGAGGCTCATAACTCGCGGTATTACATCCATCCGGGTGCCGCGAAGATGTATCAGGATTTGAGGCAGCATTATTGGTGGAGGAGAATGAAGAAGGATGTTGTGGAGTTTGTGGCTCGGTGTCTCAACTGACAGCAGAACAAGTATGAGCACCAGAGACCTGGGGGATTGCTTCAGAGGTTCGATATTCCGGAGTGGAAGTGGGAGCGGATCACCATTGACTTTGTAGTTTGGCTCCCACGGACTTTGAGGAGGTTTGATGCTATATGGGTTATTGTGGATCGGCTGACCAAGTCTGCGCACTTCATTCCTATTGGTACTACGTATTCATCAGAGAGGTTAGCTGAGATTTATATCAGGTATATTGTCCGATTGCATGGGGTTTCAGTTTCAATCATTTCCGACAGAGGCACTCAGTTCGCATCTCAGTTTTGGAGAGTCGTGCAGATAGAGTTGGTACTCAGGTTGAGTTGAGCACATCGTTTCATCCTCAGACCGACGGGCAGTCGGAGCGTACTATTCAGATTTTGGAGGACATGTTGCGTGCTTGTGTTATTGACTTTGGTAGTTCATGGGATCATTTCTTCCACTAGCATAGTTTGCATATAATAACAGATATCAGTAGAGTATTCAGATGGCTCTGTATGAGGCTTTGTATGATAGGAGGTGTAGGTCTCCGGTTGGTTGGTTTGAGCCGGGCGAGGCCAGGCTATTGGCACAGACTTGGTTCAGGATGCTTTGAGTAAGGCAAAGTTGATTTAGGAGCGGCTTCGCACGACGCAGTCTAGGCAGAAGAGTTATGCGGACCGGAAGGTCCGAGATGTGTCTTTCATGGTTGGGGATAAGGTGTTGCTGAAGGTGTCACCCATGAAGGGTGTTATGAGATTCGGGAAGAGAGGAAAGCTGAGTCCCAGGTTCATTGGGCCATTTGAGGTACTTCAGAGGGTTGGGGAGGTGGCTTATAGGCTTGCTATGCCTCCCAGTTTATCGAGTATTCATCCAGTATTCCATGTTTCGATGCTCCAGAAGTATGTTGATGACCCTTCCCATGTTTTGGATTTCAGCACGATTCAGCTCGAGGGTGATATGTCATATGAGGTAGAGCCAGTGGCTATTTTGGGTCGTCGGTTCAGGAAGCTGAGGTCTAAGGATATAGCTTCAGTGAAGGTTCAGTGGAGAGGTCATCCGGTAGAGGATGCCACCTGGGAGACCGACGGGAGATGCGGGACAGATATCCTCACTTATTTGAGACTCCAGGTATGTTTCTAGACCCGTTCAAGGACGAACGTTTGTTTAAGAGGGGGAGGATGTAACGATCCGGCCGGTCGTTCCGTGAGATTTACCCCATTTCCCCTATTTCTGGGCAGCCGGTAGATGATGCCACCTGGGAGACTGAACGGGAGATGCGGGACCGATATCCTCACTTATTTGAGACTCCATGTATGTTTCTAGACCCGTTCGAGGATGAACGTTTGTTTAAGAGGGGGTGGATGTAACGACCCGACCGGTCGTTCCGTGAGATTTATCCCATTTCCACTATTTATGCATTTGTTATATATCGCTATCTTGTTTTTGATATGTTAGATCAGTTGGTTTGGGTCCGAAGTGGTTATGGTGAGATTTTAGGCATTTCACCTTTTAAAGTAGTCTAATAGTTGAGAAAGCCAACTGAGAGTTGATTTATTGGTAAACGACCTCGGAATGCAGATTTTATGGCTTGAATAGCTTCGTTAGATGATTTGGGACTTAGGAGTGTGTTCAGAATATTTTTGTGATGTCCGGTGTAGAATTAGGCT
The DNA here is from genome assembly GCA_005239525.1 of Nicotiana knightiana. NCBI lineage: Eukaryota > Viridiplantae > Streptophyta > Magnoliopsida > Solanales > Solanaceae > Nicotiana > Nicotiana knightiana. The sequence continues at coordinate 109,447 of ML405445.1, read as the reverse complement.
TGAATTGGCGAAAGTTAGTTTTTGGCGATTCCGGTCGGCAGTAGCAAATAGGCTATCGGGGTCGGAATGGAATTCCGGAAGTTTGAGCAGGTTTGTGATGTCATTTGGATATGTCTGCAAAATTTCAGGTCAATCGGAGGTGTTTTGGTTGGTTTCGGCGTAGTTGGCGAAATTTAGAAGTTTCAAAGTTCTTAAGCTTGAATTTGATGTAAATTTGGTGTTTTCGTGTTGTTTTTGGTGTTTCGAAGGCTCGACTAAGTTGGAATAATGCTATGGGGTATGTTGGTATGTTTGGTTGGGGCCCTGAGGGGATTGGGATTGATTTCGGATGGTTGACGGGAAGTTTGGAGTGATTTTTAGAAATTGCAGGTTTGCTGGATTGCTTGTGTTTTCGCACCTGCAGAAGGGGAGCCGCATGTGCGGTTACGAAGGAGCGGAGAAAAAGGTCACAGGTGCGATTTTTGACTGTGTAGGGAATGGTCCGCAGGTGCGAGGGGTTTGTCGCACCTGTGATGTCGCTGGTGCGGAAGGTGCATCGCACCTGCGATGCCACAGGCGCGGGAATTGGCCCGTTAAGTGAGTTTCACAGGTGCGCACCTGGGACCGCAGGTGCGTCCAATTATTCGCAGGTGCGGAAATGACTGGGCAGAACAGTATAAAAAGGACCCCTCCGCGAAATTTCTTATTTTTCATCAATTTGCATGCGGGAGGAGTCCATTAAAGGTGATTTTGAGAGAGAAATTCAAGGTTCTTCAGCAAAGGTAAGTTCTTTGGTTGTTAATCCCGTTCCTATGCTATTTTGTTAGGATTATGCTTAAATATTTAAGGGTTTGAGTGGGAAAAAGTTTGAAAAATGGGAGGAAAGAATTGGGATTTCTTTTGAGGTTTTTGAATGGAAATTGTGGTCCGATTTAAGTGTTCTTAGTATGTATCGAATCGTGGGAGGACGAAGTTTCTAATGATGTAAAAATTATCGAATTCCGAGACGTGGGCCCGGGGCTCAGATTTGACCGAATTTCGAGATTTTTGATTGAATTGATAATTTTCGATTGGGTTGTGTTCCTTGAATATATATTAATGATGTTGAACTGGTTTTGGCTAGATTCGAAGCAATCAGGATCCAATTTGAGGGGAAAAGGCATAGCGTACTAGTGTCACAGCCCGGTAGAGGTAAGTAATGGTCTTAAATCTTGTCCTGAGGGTATTGAACCCCACACTGCATTATTTTCTCACTGAATTTGGAATGGCGCACATGTCGGATGACGAATATGTGGCGCGTACATATTTTTTGATTGGACTAGGTCCTCTCTACGACAACTAATGAGTTGCATATTTACTCAAAATCTTATGTTAAATTATGTTCTAAAGATTTGTGAAATATTTGGGCTATAAGCCGTATTTGGGGCCTCGTGCCGATCTGTTTAAACCCTTTGAGGGCGTTTTACTGTTTTTTTCCTCACTACATGTTGATGATTTTACTCAGCATCATTGTGCATACTGTTTTATTTGAAACTCAGCCTGATTTACACTACATGAGCATTAAAATGATGTTTTCGGGTCGAGTACCCCGTTCTATTACTTCGACCGAGGGGCTTTTCGAGTGGTTCCACCGAGCGTGGCCGAGGGCCAAGAGTGATGGTGAGGTGCTGAGTGATATTAGCGCTTGGGCTGAAGGAGCCCCTCCGGAGTCTGTACACACCCCCAATAAGCGCACCGAGTGCGAGTGATGAGTGATTAGGAGGCATGAGTGGCTGTGAGGTGCTGAGTGATTGTGAGGTGCTGAGTGTGAGGCATGCCCGAGGGGCTGATTATGAAACAAGTGTTTGCCCGTGGGGCTACTTATGATTTTACTACATTCATTTGCATACCAATTCTTTGTTTTAAAGTTGTTAAAAATGTGCATTGTTTTAAGGACTTTTATGAAGTTGATTTCTAAGGCATGAAGATTCCGTATATCTATGTATACTATTGGAAAGTAAGGATGTGTATGTTGTGACTGGATGGCATTGAGTTTTATGTGATTCCTTGCTACTTAGACTTGATTTATTTCCATTACTACTGAGTTCACATTACTCCCTGCACTTCTGTGTGCAGATTCAGGAGCAGATATCGAGCATTAGCTTGTATATATATATCGCAGCGGAGCCAGATCGTGGGGATATAGAGGTAGTTGTTCAGCGTTCGCAGTATCTCTTCTTTCCATTCCTGTTGTATTAGTTTTGATTCGGAGTTTTGTATCATAATACTTTATTTTTTCTTATTTCACTAGATGCTCATGACATGTTGGCTCCGGGTTTTGGGGATGGCAATACTGTATATAAATTCGCCTATTATATTAAGAAATTTTCTGTATATTGTTATGAATTGTTTGAAACTTAAATGGGATTTTCAAATGAAATTGTGAACACGCGGTAGTCGGCTAGCCTAGTTCCACGATAGGCGACATCACGGCCGGTAGGATTTGGGGTCGTGACACAGAGTCACCTTCATACTGTATCTATCTCATTTTAAATTTCCTTGTCCAGTTGTATTTCGTACAGGCTTTGTAATATTTGTAAAATTCATAAAAGTTGCTCATGTACTTGTGACACCGGGTTCTGGGAACGTATTGGGATTTACTTCATTAAATTAAATTGATGTGCTGTCATATTTAAGTTTTCTAAAATTTATTTGTTTGATTATGAGATGCAAGAGAAAGTAACGATTTCGAAAATGTTAAAAACTGTAAAGCTATTTCAATAAATTAGATGTTTTGGCTTGCCTGACCTTGTGTCCGTCGCCATCACGGCCTTGGGGATTTTTGGGTCGTGACATTATATATATATATATATATATATATATATATATATGAAGACAATCTATAAAATACATATGAATAAAACATGTAGAAAATATGTGAATATAACCTAGTGAATACAGATAAATACAACCTGTTGAAATACAGATGAATACAATCTGTTAAATTAATATGAATGCAACCTGTTTGAATTCATATGAATGCAAGATGTTGAATAAAGATTAATACAATATGTTGAATACATGTGAATACAACCTGTTAAATACATATGAATACAACCTGTTGTAACCATACAAATACATGTTGATTACAGATGAATTCAGATGCACAAAAATATTGAATACATCGACTGAATACTTAAAATGATCATATATAAACACTGTTGACAGTGAATAAAATGAAAACATAATTTTTTTCTTAACTAAACACCATCTTTACCAAAACACTATCCAAAAAACAGTATTCACAAAAAACTACCATCCAAAACTACCTTCACCTAAGACTACTCTAACATTATCTTAACCGACGTATCAGAATCCGTGATTTTCCTAACAATCTTTGAGGGAGCTTCGCTCTCGCTTATGGCATCAACGTCTATCTTCCGCATAGAATAGTCCCAAAGGAGGGCACCATATCTTTGACGAAGTAAATTGGCATCAAATTTTGTTTGTGGAACCAAACCAAAAGTGCTCAGAAACTCTGCATATGCCGCGACATGCAACCCATCAATGAGTTCTTGTCTTGAATATACAATCAAAGGTTATATACTTGAGGTTGGTTATTTTGTTGTACTTGCCCTTATTTCTCAAGTAGTAAAATATGACATCAATATGTTATATATAAAATTGAATACATAGCGTCAGTACATTGAATGAAATCAAGAAAACATACTGAATATACAAACTGAATTTTAGAAATATCAATTGCCGAAAACAAAATTGAACTCATAAAATTGAATTTATGATACATAATGCTGAATACATGTATGTATTTGATATTGAATAATGTTAAATACATACTGGTAACCATATACATATTTGATAATGAAACAATTTTCTCTATATCAAGTCGTACAATTAAGAATCTAATAAAGAATACATACTACTTTTAACAAGTTGCAAGAGAAAACTGTGAAATAAATATAAACGTGAATACAATTAAATACACAAAAATATCCATAACTCTTTGGATTGACCCCAGCAATAGATGTGTATTACCAGCAACATGGAACAAACATGATCATATAACTCAACTAATTACATAGCACATCAACAATATAAAATACAAATACATACAAAATATGTATGAGTTCTCAAACTGTGAAATATACAATTAGACAAACCAAACAGAATAAAATGGAATAAACAGAATTTGGAAGGAGTATATCTTACATTGTCATTCCATAGTTTACCGTCAAACGAGAGAACGTAAAACTAATTTTTCGTAAAATTAATTTTTTGAAGTGACTTGATCAACTCCAAAATCCAACGGTATATGCAGTGTTGACTTGTTATTCTTGTAATGGTCTTCCAAATCACTTCTACAATGAATTTTAAAAAATATTATATTTATTTTTAAATTATAAATATGTATTAGACATGCTGAGTAAAAAACTTACTTTTGATCATGTTTATTGAGAAGACCTTCACGAACCCATTTCCCATACTCCTGAATGACTAATGTAGGAAGTTCCTCCGATATCAAATCATCTTCAAAGGGTATTTTTTGTCAAATATGGGAGTCAACTTAACTGAGATACCTATTGTTCATTAAAGTCATGAATAGAGACATTTAATTGTAGATACCATGGAGAAAAAGATCATAACTTTATAATAAATTATTTTTTAAATAATTTACTAACATGCGGAGTCGAAGTTTGACTCAAAAGGCGAAGAATACCATCTACTTGGATGCCGATTTCTATGAGAGGGTAATGGGGTTGCATCTGCTTCATTTTTTTTTGTATGATGTATCACAATCTAGTTTCTGGAATTTAACTTGGAAGAAACTTGTCCGCTAACTCAAATTGTGATATATGTACTTCATTAAATACACCCTCGTAGCCTATAGGTGGTATGCTACACAGTACCTCAGATGTAGTATTCCCCTCAACTCTTACTTCACCACAAACATGACTAATATCTGTATTCTGTTAATGTATACAGATTTATATGAGTGTATTATAAAATTTCTAAAAAGATAATACATCACATGTTTTGAATAAATCTAAATACATTTAAAGCCTAAACATGTCTATATGTTAGATATATAAGTACAGTATATTTAGAATCCAAGCTTAAATAAATGAAGATAATGTTTGAATACATCCGTATACGTCAATATACAATATTCAAAGATCAAACATAATATGTACAACTACGTTTCATTTAGAATACATATAAATACAATTGCATACATGTTTAAGTTTATATATGTATTTATATAATCCTGAATACATATGTATAACTTAAGTAACATGTATATACTTGTATTTCAAAATGTGTATGATGTTGTATAGATGATTAATATGAGTAATAGCATAAACATATAGTCTGATTATGTTTATATAAACATATACTAAAAGAGGTTAAAAATGTTAACCTTTACATTCTCGCCGACAGCTGTGTCACTCTTTGTTTGGCCTTTGGGATTATCTTGCACGTTGGCATCAAATGACATTTGAATACCATTATCACGTCTCACTGTATTTTTCTTTCTCTGATATACCCTTTCTGTCGGCTGATTAGCTTTAATCTGGTCAGAAAGATTCTTAAAGTTTTTATTGATCAATGTTCTTAAAGACGTGAACTCGCCCATCACCTAATCAATACACAAAAAATTAGATAGGTGTTGGAAAAATATATGAATGTTAATTTTCAAACTGTAATGTTTGCTAGTGGCATACAAAACTCACGTATTCTTTGAATGAATTTAGATCATTCCTCAAAGAATATACTTCATCTGTTTTAGAATCTGCTGGCTTCTTATCATGCAATACAGTTTGATTGATTTTAGATATACCAGCATGAGGAGTCTTGGTTTGAGTCTCTGCCTCGGAGGTATCTATAATCTGCTCTTTGCGCTTCTTGTGGGGCAGTGATGAAGAATGTCCAACACTTGCATCATATTTCTTCTTAGGCTGAAGATGCGGTGACTAAAGTCATCTGAATCATCTGCATACTTGTCTGAATGAGTAGGAGTAGGACTGTTGTCTACCTAAACGCCTCCCTGGGAAATCTGAATAGCAGCAAGCTCTACATCAGTTGGTTGGATGTCATTGTAAACAATCTGAAAATCAAAAATATAGGTTATATGCAAATGTATGTTGTATGCAACTGTAATCAAATGTAGGTTGTATGCAACTATAGGTTGTATGCAACTGGAAAATACAGTTTGTATGCAGATATATGTTGTATACAAATGGAAAATATAGGTTGTATGCAGATGTATGTTGTATGCTAATGTATTCAAATATTTATCTGTATACTTATCAAATATTGTATACAAAATGAAATATTAGGAACTTAAGAAATAGTAAATTACCATGTTTCCCTGGTCATTGAACATATTGTTCATAAAATAAGCATAAGTTGGCTGATTGACAGTGGATCTCCAATTGAGTAATCTGGGTATCCGATTACCAAGTCACATTGCTATTTTGGGGTCAACCTTTGAACAAGACTCATAAAATCATACTTGCATGGCGAGAAGTATCCCAAATATCCTATAGTACTTCTTCTGAGAATTCATTTTCTTACTAATAGATTTAATAAGGTATTGGAATGCATAAATACCCCATGGATAATCAGAGTATCTCCCACTCTCGAACAAGTCAAAATGTAGTCGTGGGATAGTTGTGGTTTTCTTCTCGGATGAAAATATGAAAGTGTGTATGAAATACAGTAATGCTATCTTGATGGCATCCCTATTGTTGTCATGACCCCAATTCTTGTCATCAAAGCATGACAACAAATCTTACTTTTTGACATTCTTTGCACCGCCAAAGTATGTCTCAACAATCCGGTTAGGTACCTTTGTGCTGAACTAAAAATCTTGTGGGTCACCAACACACTTGATACCAGTGACAAGCGTAAACTCCCTGATTGAGAAGGATAATGTTGTACCATTGACGTATACTAAAAATACGTCGTCAGGACTTCCTTCTAACTGCAAAACCCTAAAGCACCTGAACAATTAATGTTGTACCTCACAACGATTCTTTGAGGTTGGACTATGTATGTGTTAGTATATGAACAAATATGCGATGATAAAATAGGCTGATGTTTCACAAACAGTTTAATTTCCTGCATACAACAAGAATTTAGAAAAGGTTTCATATTCAGAAGCAATACATAAACTCATTAATTGTTATGAATACATATAAATACAAATAATACAATACGCAAAATACACTGGAGTATGAAATACATGATGGAAATAGTTGTATATATTTAAATACATCAACATACGAAAATCAAAGTCATCCCAGTGAGTACAAAACAGTGAATATCTACATACAATATGCAAGGAACACTGTAATAAGTACAAAAATACAATGTGTGGAATTTTGAATACACCTAAATATATTTAAATACAAAAGACACTAGACTAAGTAAGCACAACTCAATGAAGCCAAGTTTTGTATACATATAAATACATCTACATATAAATATGCAAATGTCATTGTAACAGGTACAAATGAGTGATGGGTTTTTTGAATACTTATGAATACATCTAAATACTTATGAATGCATCAACATACATATAAATCACATCAACAATTTTTAATACATCAATATACATATAAATCACATTAAAATTTTGAATACATATTGATACAACAACAATTACCTTTTTGTCCCGTGTATCCGAGATTTTTTTTACATCAACTTCCTGTAACGACCCGACCGGTCGTTCCATGAGATTTACCCTGTTTCTCCTATTTATAAATTTGTTATATATCACTATACTATTTTTTATGTGTTGGATCAGTTGGTTTGGGTCCGGAGTGGTTATGGTAAGAGTTTAGGCATTTAGCCTTTTAAAGTAGCCTAATAGTTGAGAAAGTCAACTAAGAGTTGAATTATTGGTAAACAACCTCAGAATGCGGATTTTATGGTGCGGAAAGCTTCGTTAGGTGATTTGGGACTTAGAAGTTTGTTCAGAATATTTTTGTGATGTCCGGTGTAGAATTAGGCTTGAATTGGCGAAAGTTAATTTTTGACGATTTTCGGTCGGCAGTGAAAAATAGGCTATCGGGGTCGGAATGGAATTCTGGAAGTTGGAGCAGGTTTGTAATGTCATTTTGCTTATGCCTGCAAAATTTCAGGTCAATCGGAGGTGTTTTGATTGGTTCGGCGTAGTTGGCGAAATTTAGAAGTTTCAAAGTTCTTAGTCTTGAATTTGATGTAAATTTGGTGTTTTCGTGTTGTTTTTGGTGTTTCGAAGGCTCGAATAAGTTTGAATGATGTTATGGGATATGTTGGTATGTTTGGTTGAGGTCCCGAGGGCATCGGGTGTGTTTCGGATGGTTAACGGATCGATTTTGAGTTTTGGAACTTGGCTGGTTTGCTGGTGTTTCTGCAGCAGAGTTTTACTCTATGCGTTCGCGGCAGGGGGCTCGCGTTCACATAGAGTGTTTGGTGGAAGGGGACCGGTAGTTCTATGCATTCGTGGGAGAAGGGGTGAGAACGCGGAGGGTTGAGCTAGGTGGTCATCGCGAACGCGGGGGTGTGTGTGCGTTCGTGTAGGGTTGTGGGCCTTTTTTGGACCCCAGGGGTATTGGCCTATGCGTTTGTGTGTCAGGGGAAACGTTCGCGAAGGCCTGGGGTGGCAGTGCTTCACGTTCACGTAGAGTTAAATTAAGGGCATGTTGGATTGTTCTATGCGAACGCGGTCCTACTGACGCGTTCGCAAAGAAGGAATATTATAGTTGGGCAGAATGTTTAAAAAGGCCTGAGGTACGAATTTGGCTTATATTTCCTTCATTGTTGCATGCGAGTTGAGAGATATTTGAGAGGGATTTGAAGGGAAATCATTTGGAGGTAAGAATTTCAACTTCATAACACGTTTTTATGTCAATTCATAAGTGATTAAACCATAAAAATCTGGAAATTGAACAAAGTTGGGGAAGAAGGGTGCATGGGAAATTTTTTTTTTTTTGAGGATTTGAGTGGGAAATTGTGGTTCGATTTTACTGTTCTTGGTATGTGTAAAATCGTGGGAGGACGAGGTTTCTAATGATGTAAAAATTATCGAATTCCGAGATGTGGGTCCAGGGCTCGGGTTCGGCCGAATTTCGAAACTCTTGTATAATTTGATAAATTTCGATTGGGTTGAGTTCCTTTGATATATATTGATAATGTTAACTGGTTTTGGCTATATTTGAAGCAATCGGGAGCCAATTTGAGGGGCAAAAGCATAGTGTACTAGTGTTGTGGACCGGTAGAGGTAAGTAATGGTCAAAAATCCTGTCCTGAGGGTATCGAACCCCGGACTGCATTATTTTCTCACTGATTTTGGAATGGCGCACATTTCAGATGACGAGTATGTGGCGCGTACTAATTTTTGGATTGGACTAGGTCCTCTCCGTGGAGACTAATGAGTTTCATATTTACTCAAAACCTTATGTTAAATTATGTTCTAAAGGTTTGTCAAATATTTGGGCTATAAGCCGTGTTTGGGGCCTCGTGTCGATCTGTTTAGACCCTTTGAAGGCTTTTTACTGTTGTTTTCCTCACTAATTATTGATGATTTTACTCAGCATCATTGTGCATACTGTTTTAATTGAAACTCAACCTAATTCACACTACATGAGCATTAAAAATGATGTTTTCGGGTCGAGTACCCTGTTTTACTAATTTGCCCGAGGGGCTTTTCGAGTGGTTCCACCGAGTGTGGCCGAGGGCCAAGAGTGATGGTGAGGTGCTGAGTGATATTAGCGCTCAGGCTGAAGGAGCCCTTCTGGAGTTTGTACACACCCCCAGTGAGCGCACCGAGTGCGAGTGATGAGTGATTGGGAGGCTTGAGTGACTGTGAGGTGCTGAGTGATTGTGAGGTGATGAGGGATTGTGAGGCATGCCCGAGGGGCTGATTATGAAGCATGTTTTTCCCGAGAGGCTACTATGATTTTACTACATTCATTTGCATACCAAATCCTTTGTTTTAAAGGTGTTGAAATGTGCATTCTTTGAACGACTTTTATGAAGTGATTTTTAAGATATGATGATTTCGTATATGTATGTTATACTGTTGGAAATTAAGGTTGTGTATATTGTGACTTGATGGAATTGATTTTTAAGTGTTTCCTTGCTACTTAGACTTGATTTATTTTCATTACTACTGAGTTGGCATACTCACATTACTCCCTGCACCTCTGTGTGCAGATTCAGGAGCCGATATCGAGCATTTGCCTTTTCGCAGCGAGCCGGATCATGGGATATAGAGGTAGTTGTTCAACGTTCGCAGCATCTCTATTTTCCCTTCATGTTGTATTTAGCTTTGATTCAGAGTTTTTGTATTATAACAATTTATTTTGGCTTAATTCACTAGATGCTCATGACATGTTGGCTTCGGGTTTTGGGGATGGCAGTACTGTATAAAATTGGCCTATTATATTAAGAAATTTTTGTATATTTTTATGAAATTCCTGAAACTTAAATGGGATTTTCCAAAGAAATTGCGAACATGTGGTAGTTGGCTAGCCTAGTTCCACGATTAGCGCCATCACGGCCGGTTAGGATTCGGGGTCGTGACAGTTTGGTATCAGAGCCCTAGGTTACATAGGACTCAACGGTCATGAGCAGGTTTAGTAGAGTCTTGTGGACCGGTACGGAGACGTCTGTACTTATCTTCGAGAGGCTACCGAACTTTTAGGAAGCATTTCTATCTTTCTTGAACTCTTTCGTGCTGAGCTATTCATTCTTGAAATCTGAACTTATGTTGTTTCATTCTCTCACAGATGGTGAGGACATTCCATACCGATTAGAGTGACCAATCACTGGCTAGACCAGCGAGAGGTCGAGGCCGCGGTCGAGGTTGTGGTAGAGGTAGGGGGCCAGCCTGCGCAGAAGTTGGGGCAGTACCTCAGGATCCCCCTATCAGTCATGATCATGTTCCCGCCGATGGTGTCCCAGTGGGACAGGCTCAGGCATCAACTGTGCCTATGGTTATTCCGGGTCTTCAAGAGATCCTGTCTCAGATATTATCAGTATGCACCGATTTGGCTCAGGTCGTTGCCATGTCTTCTTCTGCCACCACAGCTCAGGCCGGGGGAGGCAATCAGACTCCAACTGCCCAGGCACCTGAGCAGGCTGCACAGGGTATTCAGGCACCGAGAGCAGCCCTAGCTCAGCCAGCTGCTCCGGTTCAGGATTATGTGGTCCCTGCTATGCCTGAGGACGAGCAGCGCAGGTTGGAGAGATTCAGCAGACTTCAGCCTTCGACTTTCAGCGGTACAGAGGGCGAGGATGCCCAGGGATTTCTAGATACGTCCGCGGATATTCTGGAAACCAGTGGGGTCTCGTTTGTTACATTTCAGTTTGTGGCTGCTGCCTTTACCTTGTGGGAGTCTTTCGAGAGGCGTAGACCAGTTGGTTCAGCACCTCTTTCCTGGCAGCAGTTCTCCATGATCGTTTTGGAGAAGTATGTTCCTCAGTCCCACAGAGAGGAGCAGCGTAGGCAGTTTGAGCAGCTACGCCAGGGAGAGTTATCAGTCACTCAGTACGAGATGAAATTTTCCGAGTTGGCTAGGAATGCTTCTGAAATTATCCCTAATGATAGGGATAGGGTGAGGAGGTTTGTAGATGGTCTTTCTTATCATCTTCGGTTGTTTATGACTCGGGATAGAGTATCGGGTGCTTCATTCGAGCAGGTTTTTGACATAGCTCGAGATATTGAGTCTGTTCGCCGCCAGGAGCGGGAAGAGAGGGAGGCCAAGAGGCCTCATGGTTTAGGCAGTTCCGGTGGTTCTCCCTTCTGGGGACAGTTTTAGCAGGGTAGGGGCCGTTCATTCAGGCCTTCTCAGTCAGGCCGCCCAGCATATAGTGGTGCATCTTCGGGGCAGGGTCCCCGTGGTTCTCAGTCAGGCCGTACTTCATTTGGTGCCTTCCCAGCTCAGAGTGCATCTGGAGCACCTCTAGTTCAGGGTTCTTCTATGCAGGAGTCTTCCAGTGGCCGTACGGGTGATAGGGGTTTCTATCAGTCCCCGCCTCCAGCTCCAGGTAGTTTTTTTAGTTTGGAGAGTTCGGGCATGGGTGGAGGCAGTGTCCCCGCCGTTCCGGTGGATCTTCTCAGTAGAGGGGATAGCCCTCGACTTCAGCTCCAATCACTTCACCACCCGCCCAGGCAGCCAAGGGTGGTGGTCAGTCAGCCAGAGGCCGCCCTAGAGGGGGAGGTCGGGCAGGGGGAGGTCAGGCTCGCATGTATGCATTTCCATCCAGGCCGGATGCTATGGCCTCAGATGCCGTGATTACAGGTATTGTTTCAATCTATTGTCGTGATGCCTTGGCTTTTTTTGACCCTGGTTCCACATTCCTATATTTCTTCATATTTTGCTAGTTTTCTGGAGATGCCCCGTGAGTCTCTAGTCACCTCTGTTCACGTGTCGACTCCGGTGGGCGATACTGTTGTTGTGGACCATGTGTATCGGTCGTGCATTATATCTATTGGGGGTCTGGAGACCCGAGTGGACCTACTGTTACTCAGCATGGTCGATTTTGACGTGATATTGGGCATGTATTGGTTATCTCTGTGCCGTGCAGTTCTTGATTATCACGCTAAGACCGTAACCTTAGCTATGCCGGGGTGTCCGAGGGTTGAGTGGAGAGGTTCTTCCGAGTATATGCCTAGCAAGGTGATGTCTTACCTGAAGGCTCAGCGCATGGTTGAGAAAGGGTGTTTATCTTATTTGGCCTTCGTGAGGGATGTCGGTGGTGAGACTCCCGCTATTGATTCATTTCCTGTGGTCTATGACTTTCCGGATGTGTTTCCTGTAGACCTTCCAGGCATGCACCTGACAGGGATATTGATTTTGGTATTGACTTGATGCCAGGCACTCAACCTATTTCTATTCCACCATATTGGTATGGCACCAGGGGAGCTTAAGGAATTGAATGAGTAGCTTCAGGAGCTCCTGGATAACGGGTTCATTCGGCCTAGTGTGTCACCTTGGGGTGCACCGGTGTTGTTCATAAAGAAGAAGGACGGGTCCATGCGTATGTGTATTGACTATCGGCAGTTGAATAGGGTTACGGTGAAGAACTGGTATCCCTTGCCCCGCATAGATGATTTGTTTAACCAGCTTCAGGGAGCTAGAGTGTTTTCCAAGATTGATTTGAGATCTGGGTATCATCAGTTGAGGATTCGGGATTCTGATATTCCGAAGACTGCTTTCAGGACCAGATATGGTCATTATGAGTTCTTGGTTATGTCGTTTGGGCTGACCAATGCCCCAGCTGCGTTCATGCAATTGATGAACAACATGTTTCATCCTTATCTTGATTCCTTCGTCATTGTGTTCATTGATGACATCCTGGTTTATTCTCGTAGCCAGGAAGAGCATGCTCAGCATTTGAGAGTTGTGTTGCAGAGGTTGAGGGAGGAGAAGCTTTATGCGAAATTCTCCAAATGTGAGTTTTGGCTGGGTTCGGTAGCTTTCTTGGGGCACGCGGTGTCCAGTGAGGGGATTCAGGTTGATCCAAAGAAGATAGAGGCAGTGCAGAGTTGGCCCAAACCGTCCTTAGCTACAAAGATTAGGAGTTTCCTTGGTTTGGCGGGATATTATCATCGCTTTGTGGAGGGATTCTCTTATATTGCTTCGCCTTTGACCAGATTGACCCAGAAGGGTGCTCTATTCAGATGGTCTGATGAGTGTGAGGAGAGATTTCATTAGCTCAAGTCATCATTGACTATAGCTCCAGTACTAGTTTTGCCTGCTGGTCCGGGTTCTTACACAGTTTATTGTGATGCTTGTAGAGTTGGCTTTTAGCGGTATTGATACAGGACGGTAGGGGGATTGCCTACGCGTCCATACAGTTGAAGGTGCACGATCTTGAGTTAGCTGCCATTGTCCATGCTTGAAGATTTGGCGGCATTATTTGTATGGAGTGTAGCGTGAAATTTTCACTGATCATCGCAGTTTGCAGTATCTACTGAGGCAGAAGGACTTGAATTTGCGTAAGCGGATATGGTTAGAGCTCCTCAAGGATTATGACCTCACTATCTTATATCATCTAGGGAAGGCCAATGTAGTGGCCGATGCCTTGAGTCGCAGAGCAGAGAGTTTGGGGAGTTTAGCTTATCTTCCAATTGCAGAGCGGCCATTAGCTCTTGATGTTCAGGCCTTAGCAGGTCATTTGGTGAAATTAGATCTATCAGAGCCCCCGCGGGTGTTGGCTTGTGTAGCCTACAGGTCTTCTCTTTACGATCAGATTAGAGCACGCCAGTATGATGATCCACATTTGCTTGTTCTTCAGGACAGGTTCCGTCGCGGTGATGCCAGGGATGTGGTTATTGGTGATGACGGGGTCATGAGGATGCAGGGCCAGATTTGCGTGCCCAATGTAGATGGGTTTCGAGATTTGATTCTAACAGAGGCTCATAGTTCATGGTATTTCATCCATCCGGGTGCCGCGAAGATGTATCGGGACTTGAGGCAGCATTATTGGTGGAGGAGAATGAAGAAGGATATTGTGGAGTTTGCGGCTCGGTGTCTTAACTGTCAGTAGGTCAAGTATGAGCACCAGAGACCTGGTGGATTGCTTCAGAGGTTTGATACTCCGGAGTGGAAGTGGGAGCGAATCACCATGAACTTTATAGTTGGACTCCCACGGACTTCGAGGAGGTTTGAGCTATATGGGTTATTGTGGATCGGTTGACCAAGTCTGCGCACTTCATTCCTGTTGGTACTACGTATTCATCAGAGAGTTAGCTGAGATTAATATCAAGGAAATTGTCTGATTGCATGGGGTTCCAGTTTCTATCATTTCCGACAAGGGTACTCAGTTCACATCTCAGTTTTGGAGAGTCGTGCAGAGAGAGTTGGGTACTCAGGTTGAGTTGAGCACAACGTTTCATCCTCAGACCGACGGGCAGTCGGAGCATACCATTCAGATCTTGGAGGATATGTTGTGTGCTTGTGTGATTGATTTTGGTGGTTCATGGGATCAGTTTTTGCCACTAGCAGAGTTTGCATGTAATAACAGATATCAGTCGAGTATTCAGATGGCTCCGTATGAGGCTTTTTATGGTAGGAGGTGTAGGTCTCCGGTTGGTTGGTTTGAGCTGGGGGAGACCAGGCTATTAGGCACAGACTTGGTTCAGGATGCCTTGAGTAAGGCCAAGTTGATTCAGGAGCGGCTTCGCATGGCGCAGTCTAGGCAGAAGAGTTATGCGGACCGGAACGTCCGAGATGTGTCTTTCATGGTTGGGGATAAGGTGTTGCTGAAGGTGTCACCCATGAAGGGTGTTATGAGATTCGGGAAGAGAGGGAAGCTGAGTCCCAGGTTCATTGGGCCATTTGAGGTACTTCAGAGGGTTGGGGAGGTGGCTTATAGGCTTGCTAAGCCTCCCAGTTTATCAAGTATTCATCCAGTATTCCATGTTTCGATGCTCCGGAAGTATGTTGGAGACCCTTCCCATGTTTTGTACTTCAGCACGGTTCAGCTCGAGGGTGATATGTCATATGAGGTGGAGCCAGTGGCTATTTTGGGTCGACAGGTCAGGAAGTTGAGATCTAAAGATATAGTTTCAGTGAATGTTCAATGGAGAGGCTAGCCGGTGGAGGATTCCACCTGGGAGACCGAGCGGGAGATGCAGGACAGATATCCTCACTTATTTGAGACTCCAAATATGTTTCTAGAACCGTTCGAGGATGAACGTTTATTTAAGAGGGGGAGGATGTAACGACCCGGCCGGTTGTTCCATGTGATTTACCCCGTTTCCCCTATTTTTGCATTTGTTATATACTGCTATCCTGTTTTTGATGTGTTGGATCAGTTGGTTTAGGTTCGGAGTGGTTATGGTGAGAGTTTAGGTATTTAGCCTTTTAAAGTAGCATAATAGTTAAGAAAGTCTACTAAGAGTTGACTTATTGGTAAACGACCTCGGAATGCGGATTTTATGGCNAATAGGCTATCGGGGTCGGAATGGAATTCCAGAAGTTGGAGCAGGTTCGTAATGTCATTTTGGTTATGTCTGCAAAATTTCAGGTCAATCGGAGGTGTGTTGGTTGGTTTCGGCGTAGTTGGCAAAATTTAGAAGTTTCAAAGTTCTTAGGCTTGAATTTGATGTAAATTTGGTGTTTTCGTGTTGTTTTTGGTGTTTCGAAGGCTTGAATAAGTTTGAATGATGTTATGGGATATGTTGGTATGTTTGGTTGAGGTCCCGTGGGCCTCGGGTGTGTTTCAGATGGTTAACGGATCGATTTTGAGTTTTGGAACTTGGATGGTTTGTTGGTGTTTCTGCAGCAGAGTTTTACTCTATGCGTTTGCGGCTGGGGGCTTGCGTTCGCATAGAGTGTTTGGTCGAAGGGGGCCAGTTATTCTATGTGTTCGCGGGAGAAGGGGTGCGAACACGAAGGGTTGAGTCATCGCGAACGCGGGGGTTTGTGTGCTTTCGCGTAGGGTTGTGGGCCTTTTAAGGACCCCAGAGGTATTGGCCTATGCGTTCGCGTGTCAGGGGACGCGTTCACGAAGGCCTGGGGTGGCAGTGCTTCACGTTCGTGGGCTTGAGGCCGCATTCGCGTAGAGTTAAATTATGGGCTTGTTGGATTATTTTATGCGAACGCGGTCCTAGTGACGCGTTCGCGAAGAAGAAATATTATAGCTGGGCAGAATGTTTAAAAAGGCCTGAGGTTCGAATTTGGCTTATATTTCCTCCATTGTTGCATGCGAGTTGAGAGCTATTTGAGAGGGATTTGAAGGGAAATCAAGGGAAATCATTTGGAGGTAAGAATTTCAACTTCATAACATGTTTTTATGTCAATTCCTAAGTGATTAAACCATAAAAATTCTGAAAATTGAACCAAGTTGGGGTAGAAAGGTGCACGGGAAATTAATTTTCCTTTTGAGGATTTGAGTGGGCAATTGTGATCCGATTTTAGTGTTCTTGGTATGTATAGAATCGTGGGAAGACGAGGTTTCTAATGATGTAAAAATTATCGAATTCCTAGATGTGGGCTCGGGGCTCAAATTTGGCCGAATTTCGAGATTCTTGTATAATTTGATAAATTTCGATTGGGTTGAGTTCCTTTGATATATATTGATAATGTTAACTGGTTTTGGCTATATTCGGAGCAATCGGGAGCCAATTGAGAGGAAAAAGCATAGCGGACTAGTGTTGTGGCCCGGTAGAGGTAAGTAATGGTCATAAATCTTGTCCTGAGGGTATCGAACCCCGGACTGCATTATTTTCTCACTGATTTTGGAATGGCGCACATGACGGATGACGAGTATGTGGTGCGTACTGATTTTTGGATTAGACTAGGTCCTCTCCGCGGCGACTAATGAGTTGCATATTTACTCAAAACCTTATGTTAAATTATGTTCTAAAGGTTTGTGAAATATTTGGGCTATAATCCGTGTTTGGGGCCTCGTGCCGATCTGTTTAGACCCTTTGAGGGCCTTTTAGTGTTGTTTTCCTCACTAATTGTTGATGATTTTACTCAGCATCATTGTGCATACTGTTTTAATTGAAACTCAGCCTGATTCACACTACATGAGCATTAAAAATGATGTTTTCAGGTTGAGTACCCTGTTTTACTAATTCTCCCAAGAGGCTTTCCGAGTGGTTCCACTGAGTGTGGCCGAGGGCCAAGAGTGATGGTGAGGTGCTGAGTGATATTAGCGCTTGGTCTGAAGGAGCTCCTCCGGAGTGTGTGCACACCCCCAGTGAGCGCACTGAGTGCGAGTGACGAGTGATTGGGAGGCTTGAGTGACTGTGAGGTGCTGAGTGATTGTGAGGTGCTGAGGGATTGTGAGGCATGTCCGAGGGGCTGATTATGAAACATGTTTTGCCCGAGGGGCTACTATGATTTTACTACATTAATTTGCATACCAAATCCTTTGTTTTAAAGTTGTTAAAATGTGCATTCTTTAAAGGACTTTTATGAAGTTGATTTTTAAGACATGATGATTTCGTATATCTATGTTATACTATTGGAAAGTAAGGTTGTGTCTATTGCGACCTTATGGCATTGATTTTTATGTGTTTCCTTGCTACTTAGACTTGATTTATTTTCATTATTACTGAGTTGGCGTACTCACATTACTCCCTGCACCTCTGTGTGCAGATTCAGGAGCCGATATCGAGCATTAGCCTTTATTTTGCAGCGGAGCCGGATCGTGGGATATAGAGGTAGTTGTTCAGCATTCGTAGCATCTGTGTTTTCCCTTCATGTTGTATTTAGCTTTGATTAGGAGTTTTTGTATTATAATAGTTTATTTTGGCTTAATTCACTAGATGCTCATGACATGTTGGCTCCGGATTTTGAGGATGGAAGTACTGTATAAAATTGGCCTATTATATTAAGAAATTTTCTATATTTTTTTATGAAATGCTTGAAACTTAAATGAAATTTTCAAAAGAAATTGTGAACATGCGGTAGTTGGCTAGCCTAGTTCCACGATAGGTGCCATCACGACCGGTTAGGATTTAGGGTCGTGACACTTTCTTTCCCTTGACACATGAAGCATCATCTATAGGTTTTTTCCTCTTTTCCGCAACTGGAAGTGTTGTTTCTTTTGAAGATTTCTCAACTTAGGCTTCTTTCAATTTTTCATTATGTAATTTAGTTCTTCTCTCTGAAGCTATAATTGTTGATACACCTGCAAATTTCAATTCCTCTTGAGTGATTTGCAAAGAGAAAGAGGGCCCATCGAAATTGAGTACTTTGGTGGGTATACCTCTGGTAACCCTCTTGTGGGACGTTGAATCTGACATTGGAGAGAAAAACGAGAGCTTTCTATTGAGTATACAATAACAATGGTTATTGTTTAAGAAAACAAACAAATTACAAATTACAAATTCCAAACGAAAATCTAAGAAGCTAAATACTTACCACAACTACTTGTATCAAAATACAACCGAGAGTTGAGAGAGAAATTAGCGTGGTGAGTGAGAATGGGGAAGACCTAGGCGATGTGGATGGGAGATAATTTCAGTTACAGAATCGTGGTTTTGTGGGGGAAGAGAATACAGTGTATCAAATTTGAGAGAGAGAAAACGTGGTTTGAGAATTTTACCGGTAATTATGTGAGAGACAATCTGAAAAAGGAGATAGAAAAATAATAATTAGCGTATTAGTGGCTTAAGGGTAGGATATAACCATAATTAAATATTTTGCTATAAAGAGTAAAAGGTAGCTCTATAATATAATTTTTTAAAATGGTATTTATTTAAAATAAATAGGGTATTAAGCTTTGCTATAGAGGGTAAAAATTCCAATATCCAATATAAATAGCACGGGCTAGCCAGTTTTTGGAATAATCATTTAAAATAGCCAACGTTTGCCAAGTCATTGAAAAATAGCCATTATTTTACTGCAACAGAGACCGGTCCAGCATAATATACTGGAGTTCAGTGCACCTGTGTATGAACTTCCAGCATAATATGCTGAAACTCCAACACGCGGAAAGTTCCAGCATAATATACTGAACATTTGAGCACCTGTGTATGAACTTCTAGCATAATATATTGGACTGATATACTTTGTTGGAACTCCAGTATATATATACTGGAGTTCCAGTATACTTTGCTGGAACTCCAGTATATTTATACTGGAGTTACAGTATATTTACTGGAATTCCAGTATATTATGCTGGAGTATTTTTCGAACTTTGAACAGTGTTTTTGTTCAAATTTATCTTTACATAAAAATTAGCTAAATTTTAATTACTTTTAAATTGTGGTTATTTTTGAATGGCCACTTGTAAATCTGTTTATCTTCTAATTTCTCCCAATATTTTTACTGCCTCATTTGTTTTTTATTTTATAAATGATGCTTGGATTCTGCAGACATTTATTAGAATTTGTCTAGTTATAAAAGTGTCTCTTATTTTAATTAAATTGTTCTTTTCTTCTTCTTGTCGAATAGATTATTATAATTATAAAAGGCATCAAATAATGAAAATAATATACATAATTAATAAAATCAGTTTTGTTTCGCTTATATTTTCTTGAGCCTGGTTTATTGAAAATAATTTCTTTATTCTCACAAGGTAGAAGTAAGATCTGCGTACAAACTATCATTTTCAGACCCCATAATGTGAAATAAGACTGAGTCTATTGTCGTTGTTGTAAAACCAATTTTGTTTGATCAAATGACTAAGTTTTGGCACACTACAATTGGAGTAAAGAATATAACTTAAGTAATACTCTCTGTTTCATTTTAAGCAACAACATTTTCTTTTAGTTTATTTCAAAAGAAATGACAAACTCTTTAATTCTTGAGCACATTTTAAAAATAAAAGATGAAAGAAAAATGAAGTTTTAGGCAGTGAATAGTAAAGTTTTAGAAAACAGAATGTCTTTGATTTTAATTTCCAATTCTAAACTTTTACACGCTAAATATAAAAATTACTTAAAAAGTCAAATGAAGTTTAACCCTATATTCATCTGTTGATTCTTTTTCAAATAAAATATTAGGAAACTTTACAACTCGAATAGTGATGTTAACCTTGAATAGCCTATTAAATATTAATAAGCTGAAAAAAGATTATTATCTAGATTATTATTGAATTTAAAAATGCAGTTGTGATGCACGTAAGTTACAGGGTATCAAACAAATGAATATGCTCCTGCATATTATTTTTTTCTTTTTAGTAATCAATTATTCAGAAGAATATATATTTGGTAAATTATTTTTTTCTTTTTAGTAATCAATTATTCAGAAGAATATTTGGTAAATCTATTTTCTATAACATAAACTTTAATCTATTATTCATTCTTATTGCGCATGTAATATATTAACAACCAAGAATTGTGGTGGCATAAATAGGATCATGCGGTTCTTAACTAGAGGTTTATCGAGCACTAAATATAAAAAAAATTCATGAAAGGAAACCCCCCCTAAATGGGCCTTACTCAATAAGAATCCGAATTAGTCAAAGCCCCAGTGCGGGAAAAGAAAGATACATTCTTTCTAACACATCGATTTTTAGCCATCATTTCCTGTAAACGCAATCTCCTAAACTTGAACCGGTTCTAATTCAGTCGCAAGAATTTTTTAACAGCCAGAAAGGAGGCTAGATATTAATTTAAGGCTCACTAAGCTGACACAAAAGAGCGATAAAACCGGACCAAATATAAGCATCATTCGAGCTTAACTGCAGATGCTCCTATTTCTACAAATGATCTCCAGTTAACAAAATTTATGAGGAAAAGGGAAATTTGATTACCTTGAAAATAGTATTAATAATTATATTTGATTTTGTGGTTCTAAAAATATGTAATTTATTTTAATAATAGTTGTTAGATAAGAAATATTGGATATAAGTAAAGGAAAGTAGTGATATGCAAACCAAGTTGTTATTAGATGGGCCTCCGATATAAGTAAACGAAAATAGTGATATGCAAACCAAGTTATTATTAGGCTGGGCCTCGAGCTCGTTGGAAGGGGGCCTCGAGGTCGGGTTCCAATGAGCTATAATGAACAATATAGGAAGAACAATAAATGAAAAGCAATAAATCAGTTGGACAATTGTTGAGAACGTTTAGGCAAGAAAAGCAGAGAACGTTCTATTGTATTGAATATTCATGTTTTGTTACAAAATGACCAGGGTCCCCTTTATATAGGAGGGGAGAATCCCAACATAATACATGTCGAATAATGACAAAGAAATGCTATTGGTACAGCTACGCAACAACTTAGTATGGACTGGTACTATTTTCTGCAGACCTTATCAGCTCTAGCCACGTACCTTTGGAAATTTTCCGTCTTTCCATGACGATCATCGATTTATACTGCTCCGATGTTGACCATAGTAAACCTTCGATATGCTCCCTCGAGGGATGCATCTCGGGGTCAAACTTCAAATTCTGCTTC
Organism: Nicotiana knightiana; assembly: GCA_005239525.1. Classification (NCBI taxonomy): domain Eukaryota; kingdom Viridiplantae; phylum Streptophyta; class Magnoliopsida; order Solanales; family Solanaceae; genus Nicotiana; species Nicotiana knightiana. The sequence goes on along the minus strand of ML405445.1, from coordinate 87,608 downwards.
GAGCTTCTCGAGGTCGGGCGTGGAGTGCCACAGCGGCCTCAAAATCGGTCTCCCCGATTTAGGCCGCATACAGATAGTCCACGCGTTTCTTAGAATGAAATGATAAGAAATGATCCTGAATCGTTGCCTCTTCGATATCCTCGTTGTGACGTCAGCCACGTGAGATCATTAAAAGATGTGACATAAAGGTTGTATAGAGGTCTTTGTCAACACGGTTCTCGAAAGGCCCACAAACCGCCATTGGTCGCCTTTTCAACTTCTCCAACATGCTTAGATGACTCCTATAAATACTTCACTTCTTTGCCTTTTAAACTTTTACAGCATCTTCAAATCTTCATCAACAGCATTCCGTTTTCAACCTCTTTCTGCATTCATCTCTGCATCAGCTCTCTCTTCTTACTTCGAAATTTTATCATAACCATGGCAAAAACATCTAAGACGGTCCCTCAAAAAGAGAAAGCCCCTTCCTCGTCACGCTCATCTAAGAGCAAAACAACAGCACCCCCCCTCCCCCACACACACCCCGTGTA
>ML405445.1:0-86030 GCA_005239525.1 Nicotiana knightiana | reverse complement strand
GTATTGAGGAGTGTATTCCTGGTCCTTTCGAGACATCCTCCGATTTCAAGGTTGATAAACCTCCTTCTGTACCGGGCCGATGTGAGCCCATGTCTCGGTACATTAGTCTAGTAACCGACATAGAGAGGGTGAAAGTAGATTGCCGCTGGGGGGGAGTCGATGCAAGTGGAGATCCCTTCGTCGGTAGAGGATATAACCACACATAAAGTTGGTTTTCTCAGCGTATATACGTATCCCTTTATTTTAGGTCCTGTAGATTCTTATTCTCCACCAATAGACCCAGTGATCCTCGGTTTTTGTTGACAGTACCGAGCGATGCTTGGCCAAATTTATCCTTCTTTCTGGAGAATCGTCTATTTGATTAGATATTTCTCGAACATGATTGAGGGGATGCGTTTCACTCTCGATCATCTGATTAGATTGTATAGCCCTCGTCTCTATCGATGGGGCCTAGTCAAACTGCAGCATCGATCTACCAAAGCAATTTTCGCTAGCATCGATGAAGATAAAGGTCGAGGGTGGATGAGCCTCTTCATTTGAGTCAGGACTTCGGACCTCAACCTTGCCGAGAAGATGTCATTCCCTGAGGAATGGAATATGAGACGTAAGTGTCATTACCTCGAGCATGTTTTATCATCTGAATGCCCTTTTTTCCCCTTTTGAATTAATTCCTTTATTTCTTGAATTGATTCTCTTCTGGTTGCATAGCCACCGTGTGGTTCCGGCGCGGTCAAGGACCTCCCGGTCTGGGTTAAACTCTTAGACTCCACCTCCTCATATGACAAGCGCGTTTGGCGTGATTTGGCCAAAACTCGATGGGAGGCCAAAAATCATGGTACGCCCTCACCACTGTCACTTCTAAATTCCTTATAAATAGATTTCTCGGCGATATGTTTGACATTTTATGCTTGTGCAAGCCCTGGGGAAGTTGTTTCAATGAGACCGCCTCCTCCTGGCGAAGAGGATACCCAAAAACCCGCCAAAGACAAAAAGTGAAAGAAGAAAACATCGGCGGAGTCCCTGAAACCAAAGAGAGCTAAGGCTCGAAGGACTAGGGGGTGCAACGGCCCTAACTCCTGCAGCTGCCGAGAGTCTTCGTGCTGAAGATGAAGACGATGATGATTTCCCACTGGTACTTAGGGCAAGACAAAGCATTGATGCTTCGAAGGTTGTTGGGCAGAAGACTGCCAAGTCAGAGGTGGCCGATACGGTCCCACCTCAAATTGAGGAGACCCTCGAGGAGGGTTTGAATGCAGTCCTCACGCCGACCATTGAATAGAATACAACTTGTGCTGATGAGCATTTGGTGGTGAATCCGGAGGACCCAGCTTCGAGACTCTTCGAGGGCGAGAGGAAGCCCTGATAGAGGTTGATGTCATAGGCAAACTCCAATCAGGCCCGTCATTTTCTCCTGGGAAAATACGGGACGCCCAGAATAAGGAGGCTCTCGATATGGGGGGATCCCAGGGAGAGAATGATGCAGTTGTAGATTTTTTCGCCGGTGTTGAAGAGGAGCTCGATCTCGACACCCAAATTATTCTCGAGGAGGCTACGAAACTACAAAAATAGGTATCTTATTGACATAATATTTATGCTTCGAGCTTTGGTATTTGTTTTTCTAACTCCTTCCCTTTGTGTTGTAGGTCACGACGATGTACGACCAGGTTTTCTCCAAGTTATGAGACGAACTGACCCATCGTGAGGAGCAGTCTGAGAAACTCACATCGGTGTCGAATGAACTGAAGACTCTATATGCCCGAAAGGAAGAGGAATTGAATGACCTCCAAGAAAGGTTGGATAAAGTGCTCCACTAACGGGTTCACCGAACAGGTAGTTTGGTATTCATGAACTTGCCCGTTGTTCTTATAACTTGGTGTTTATTACCTTGACTCGTCTCTTATAGATTGAGCGAAAGGATGCCCTAGTGGGGCAGCTTCGGGAAGATATTGAGGCTAGAGATGTTGAAATCCTCGAGCTGAAGCGGCACAAGGATAGCATGGCTTCGGAGAGGGGTACTCTTCGGGAGGAGTTGGCCTCGACTCAGTGTCTTCTTCAAGGTTCTAAGGAGGAGGCTCATAAATATAAGACGCTTCATGCTGAATTGGCTGTCGCGTTGTCCACGGCCAAGTCTGAAGCCAACATACTCATATTCTCATATCGAGAAGATGCGGATGCATTGAATGCTCGAGCTAGGGAGATCTCTAAAGAAGCTGAGCTCAAGTTGACACGTGCCCCCGTTCACGCTCGACTAGAAGCTCGAAGGCAGGCTTCGAGTAAGTGCACACAAGGGCTTCGATCTCTCTGTCGAGATCGAAGAAGCGAAGGTCTTGGAAGAGGAGTCGGCGGCATATATTACTTCCTACGAGGGCTCCGCTAGCGGATTGGAGAGCACCATAGAAGAAGACTAAGCCCTTCTTTGTTCTTTTTAATTCTTCTTCTTTTGTATATGGGCTCCGCATGGGAGTTTTGTAAAAGCACCTTTGTAAATATATTTTTGGAATGCAAAGGATTTTCTCGTTTAATGTCTTTAAAGTTTTTCTTTGTAGTGTTCATGCAAAAGTTGAGCTCGAACTTTAATTAACTCATTCGAGCTCGATCTTGGAGTAACAGAGACCCTTGACATCGGGCTGTTCTAATTTAAATCGCATGCCTTCCCCAGGTTGGTAAGGAATCGATTTGACTCCTCGATCGCTCGAACGATGTGTGGTGATGTCATTTCTATGACGTGATCGTGAAGTGACCGAAGTGACCCCTTCGGTACATTTCCCCAAAAGTCATTAATTGCTTCGTCAAAGCTGATTGGCTATCAAAGTTAATGACTAGTCGTCGTTCTTCTTATATATACTTGATTTCTCTTTCATTAGGAGATTTACTGCTTTGTGCAATATCTTTCTCTATAGAATTCTTTTTCTTGCACCAGTTCTTCCGCCGTCTCAGTTTAAAGATTCCGCCGGAGTTTTCACCTCCCTCCTTTGTTTTGAAGGAGTTATGGCTACCACGTCTAAATCCGCTCATCCTAAAGAGGGAAATCCCTCCTCGGCTTCCCTCCTGGCCGGTGGTACACCGCCGGCGTTTGGCGAGCTAACCACAAATTGTTTCATCTCGATAAAAAACTTTATGATATAGAAACCTCTCAACATTCCTGTCCATCGATAACATGCATCGAGGTTCGTTCAATCAATAGAAGAGAGACACCTCGAAGCTGTAAGGAGAGACTACTGATGGGGAGAAAAGGTGATGTTGTAGATACCCTCCCGAGAAGAAGATATTACGGCTCATGTAGAGGGGTTTTGAATGTGTATACATACCACTTTACGTTGGGTCCTCTCGACCGACTCGTGCTCGAGTTCTGTAAAAGATATCAAGTTACTTTGGCTCAGATCCATCCGTATTTTTGGCGGATCGTGCTGATGATGAGCTTTTTTGCCGAGAAGGTTGAGCTTGAGTTTGCTCTTATCCATCTCATTAGATTGTATCAGCCTTTGCATTACCGAGGTCTAATTACACTACGACGCTGGTCCACCAAGCCCTTTATTGCCAGCAATGATGAGGATAGGGATCGAGGGTGGATGAGTCAGTTTTTTTGGGTGAGGACTGTCGATATCATTCCTTGGAGTTTCCGTCGTTTCCCGAGAAATGGAATTTCAAACGTAAGTAACATGCTGTACTTTATTATTTTTGTTCTCAGTGGAGCCAGGCTCCATAAGAATGTTTCCTTTCCTTCTCTGCAGTGATCCCGTGGATGCCGAATGAGGTCCCCGATCTTCTAGATTGGGCTCGCAAACTGGCTGCCTCTTCGACTTATATCGAATGCAAGTGGCGAGATTTTTCAAAGGGAAAATGGGAGGCTAAACACCATGGTATGTGCTATGTAGTTCTTATCTCGAGGAGTACTTTCCTTTACATGCGCTAATTCCTTTATTACAGGCATCAGTGAGTTTTCTGAGGTGAGACCGTCCCCCTTCGAGGAGGAGAAAGGACCTTTGACTTCTGAGCCAGGGAAAGATAATAAGAGGAAAAGATCCTCAAAGGTCGAGGATACTCATATCAAAGCGAGACCCGCCCGAGGGCGCGGGTAGGATGCATCTAGTGACGATGACCTTATATTCATTGGTTGATCTGTGGATGGCAACGCGTTTGAAGAGGACGGTTCTACGTTGATGACCCGAACCAGGAGGGCCCCCGAGGATATTAATTCCGCTGTACTCGAGGCCCCTAACCTCGAGGGAGAGATTTTACTAGAGAGGAGGAGCAAAAGGTCCTTCACCATCGTTATTGTCTTCACTTGAAGATTTCATGAGGGACGCTCGGGGCCAGAAGTCACCCGAGTTAGCCGGAGCCCCGAGCGAACACGACCCCTTCCAGGATCGCTCTACCCAGGCCGATGAGACCGGACCAGTAGATGCGAACTCGACCTTTAAGGAGGCTCAGCGACTTTGTTCTGTGGTGAGTTTTAATGTCATTTTAGCTTCTTCAACTTTGCATTTTCATCTTTTTAACTGAACCTTCTTTTTCATAGGCCTTCGACAAACTCAAGTCTAAGCTGCTTCGCTGTGAGGCTAAGTTTTGTAAAGCCTTGATCGGGGAGAAATCTCTCAGGCTTTTTTGTGATAAGAAGGCAAGAGAGTTGATACACCTTCGATCGGAGTTGAATCGAAGTCATGATTACGAAGGCAACCTCGAAAAATAGGTAACCTCTATTTTGAGGAAATACAGGCTTCCTTTCCCATTTTCGGAAACAAATGTTTCGATATCTCAGTTGTAGCGAAAGATCGAGACGCTGGAGCGCCTTCGGGGCGAAGTCAACCAGGCCAACTCCAAGTGCAACGAATTAAAGGCACATGTGGATCCTCTTACTGCGGCCAAAATAAACGCTTTGTCTAAGGTCTCTGCCCTCGACATTCAACTCTGTAATGCTCGAGAAAGAAATTCGGTTCAGATGAACAGGATTGCTAAGTTTGAAACTGATCTTTTGAAGATTAAGGCTGACGTTGTGGACGCTCGAGCCGAATCCGAACCCGAAGAGGTCCGAGCGAAGGCCGATAAGAAGGTGGCCATCTATCTAAAAGATGTTGTTGAAGCTCGTATAAAGTTATGGAAGGCTTCCGATCGAGAGAGAAGAAGCAATGACTATGCCAGTTACAGAACCCGGAAGGAAACCCTCGAGGAGATTCATGCTAAGAGCTTTGATCTCTCAGAGGATATAAAATAGGTCAAAGAGGATGAGATCGATGCCAAGTTCTTCATTTCTTCATGATGTTTTAGACATCAATACCACACAAAAAAATAGGTTACCTTGTGTGGTACCCAATTTTTGAGTGTTGTCTCTCTAGAAGAACCTGGTTCTTCTTGGTGTTCCAACTTCTACTGTTGTGGAATAATAAAAGAAGTAAAGTAAAAACATAGAGAATTTTATGTGGAAAACACCTGGCTCAAAAGGTGAAAAAACCACGACCTACTCCTCAGTAAGATTTGCTCAAACTCTTCACTAAAACTCTGAGCCAAACGGACTTACAAAATAAACTCTTTTGTAATCCTATGACTAACTCTAATCCTTTTGTAGTAACTAGCCCCTAGCTAATTTATACAAGCTTCAAGTTAACTCTAACTTGAACAATGTGTTCCTATTACAATTGCTTCTATGAAAGCTGAAAAGATACAATATTAAATCTCCAACTACACCCAACTAGACTCAATGACAAACAGATGGAACTGGTTCTTCTAGCTGGTCTGTAGCCTTTGTGTCGCACAATAATTCTGCTTGCAAAATATCTGGGAATTTTTCTTTTAGCTCTTGATTCACTTCTGCACTTGTGCGTTCTTGATTCAAGCAAGAATACTTCAATTATTTATAAAGTCAATTGTTGAGTTTGTCGTTCAGTTATGGTACAACTCTACCTGGGAGAACGAGTTCGTATTAAACTCAACTTCCCTCCTTCGTTACTGTCCTTGCTGAATTCAACTTCTATTCTCTTATCAATTTGCAACTTTTTTGCATTAGAAGACACTCTCCTTGTTCATTGATACTTCATAATCGCATTCATCTCCTATGCGTATAAGGTTTGTGTGCCAACGCGCCAGGTCAAGTGTGTATGCTCTGATGGACCTAGTTCAACTTGTCAGACATTTGTCAATCTTCAAAACTATGCCGTGACTTGGGTCAACAAATTCCCCCTTTTTGATGATGACAAACTCTGTGCTTCTCCCTGTATACAGCTTAAACACTTTGTATGTTTTTAAGAATTTATCATAGAGAAACCAGGTTCATTAAGTTATAAACATCACTTGAAATATAAAAACACTTGCTTTCCCCCTTTTGGCATCATTGAAAAGTTTGAAAAATTATAAACTCACCATTGTTGTTAACAATTACTCATGGCCATTGAGGAAACTGCAGGTGCAAACATGATTAATCATCATAAGAAACCAATAAATGTAAGCCATCTAAGAAATTGAGACAAGTCAATAACAAAACGAAAAAAATTCATTGATTAGGAACGTACATCAAACACCATACAAACAAAACAAAAATAGCAATAACCATGAGCAAAACAGAATAAAAACAACTGAAACTGAACAACTGGTCTAAAGAGGGGCTTTGGTAGCTCTGGGCAGCCTAAGGATGAGAAGGTGCAGAGGAGGTTGTGGTCTTGGTTTTTAGAAGAGAAAGAATCTGATTAATAACACCCTCGTTCTTTTCCTTCTCTTTTTCTAATTCAGCCCTGAGAGCATCACGCTCAGCTTCAACCTCAATCAAACGAGACTTCAAACGAAGGATTTCTATATCTTTGATATCGCTTTCCTGCACCAGAGTTCTAACTTTGTTGTTGACAGGCTGCTTCGTAGATGAACTAGTTTCATCTGCAGGAACATTGATAGTATAATCGCAAGTCAACAAAGTATCCTTCCCAAAATAGTCCTTGGCAGTAGCCATCTTAGCCTTTTTTACAGGAACATCAAAATGAGCAACCACAACTGTCAGAATAAAGTCATATGGGATTGCATGTGCTTTTGTTCCATTCACAACTCTGTACAAGAGTTGGATGATGAAGGCTGGCCAATAGATCTGCTTACCCCTATAAAATATTCCATCAAGGTCAGATCCATATAGTTGGCTATGTGCCTTATTTCTTGTCTTGGCAGCAAGAATTTGATGACAAACTCCAAGAGCAACTTGTGTTCTGGCTTCATTTCACTTTTGTAGACTGGCCTGAGTTCAATTTCCCTTTCATTGTCACTGAAGAATCTGGTAATATTGATTTCTTAGGCCATCCCATCCAAACTAGGACATCTTTGCCTCGTGTAATCCCCGTAGCCCTCAGTAGGAATGTGCATAATTTCTCCCAGTTCTTTAGCATCAAAGGAGACATGAATTCCTTTGACTGTGATAGTGACCCTGCCATCCTTGACCACTATATTACCCATGAACTCCACCAGTTCAGCTCTATCCAATCTTCCTTCAATGTGAAGAACCATGTTCTTCCACCCCTGAACATCCAGTGTGTCCAGCTGGTATCTCATCCCAGGTTCCTCAAGATCCTTCAATAGCTTTCCCTTCAGAATTGTTCTTTTGCCAAACAAGGTGGTTCTGTCAGTATTCACCTCACCAAATTCCCCCTCTTCTTCTCCACTCCACTCCTTATCATCATCCTTCTCAACAACCTTCACTTTTCTTGCCTTGGACCTAGTCCTTTTAACGGTTCTTGTAGGTGTGACAGACACTTTAGCTGACTTCTTTGAAGAAGCCTTAGCCTTTTTTGATTTTGGTGCCTCAACCACAACAGGAGCAGTTTTCTCCTCATGTTGGACCAGGTCCATCGTATCCTCTTCAACCACAACAGTTTCCACAGGCTCTCCTACTTTAGCCTTTCCCTTTGCATCTCTCTTTTTCTTGCTCTCAAGCAAAGCCTTCTCAAACAGTTCTTCTTCCTCTCTCACAGCACTACGTGTAGCACGCACCTTAGGAACAGGAGCATAAACAACTACAAAAGTTTTCCTCTTCTTGGAAGGAACTGGGTTAGTAGCCTTCTTGGACTTCTGAGTCCTCCTTTTCTTGGGGTTATAGGACTCCCCCAGTTTCCTTAGCCTTTCAGCCAGTGTCTCATCCTCAGATGAACCAGGTTCATCTACTCCTTTCTTTAAGCTTGCTAGACCTGCTGTTGCTTCCTCGACACTTCCCCCTAACTCTGTGACATCTTCTCCAACCTTCTCAGGAATGGGACCACAAATAGTCAATGTAGTACCATCCTCCCCAAATCCCTTTCCTTCAAGAACTTTACCTTTTTCCAATTTTCTTTGCCTACTAGGCACTTCAACATCCACTACCGACCCAACCAGAACAAATATGTTCTCAGCATTAGCAGACTCAGAAATTGCATCAAGATTACCTTGTTCAGAATTTGATGAACCAGGTGATTCATCCTCGTTGGATGATTTAAAATATTCACTTGATGATTCTGACTTATTATCCTTTTCAGCCTGCAGAATTGCCTCCAAGAATTTTGCACATGGCCCAGAAGCCACTGATTTTCTGGCAAGAACCTTTACACGACGACCACGGGGAGCTGGGTTAGGGTTAGATGTGGGTTTTGGAACAGGAGGGTTTTCAGGAATAATAGGGTTTTCAGGGGTTGAGGTTTTTTCTGAAGATTGAGAACTGTATATCGATGGAGAATTTGAATCTGATTCATAGTTCCCTCCATCATAATCACGATTTGGTGATGAAGAAGAAGATACAGATGGTGGTGAAGACATGATTATGAGTGTTGTTAGGAAGAAAAGAAAGAGTGATCAGTTTTTGGGTTTGAAGACTAATGATCTTGGTTCGACAGTTACTTTATGAAGAAGAGAGTAATGATGACCCTTATATAAGATATGGCTATTAATTTTACAACGGGTAGAATATTTATTCAAGTGGAAGTCTAATAGTTGTAGGAGTGACATTGATTAGACGGTTAAGAGGTCCCTACCTCTAGGCTAATTGAGTACTGATGTGACTTCTTGGAACGGGTTCATTTAGGGATTAGAACAATACTTTGAAATGAACAAAATATAGATAGAATCTTGCTGATGTGTGATTGTAATTAGTTCAATAATTGTATGGAGATGAGCACGTACCTTGTCAGTCAGATGAACCAGCAAAGATGAACCAAGTTCATCGTGTTAAAGTCTTTAATTTAAATCAATTTACAAAGATAGAGAAACATCATTAGCAACCAAAGAATCATATTAATACATGGAAAGAGAGTATGACAGTAAAGTCATGATGCTGAGCAATGATTAGACTGGTTGATTATCTATGTTAGTGTTTCTAGCCAAAAAAAAAAATTTCAATCAGGTGATTTTAATCATCCCTAATTCAAGCCTGTTTTTCTCAAAATGCTCCCTACTCAGTGCTTTAGTAAAGATATCTGTAATTTGTTGATCAGTAGCACAAAATTCAATTGAGATCATTCATTTTTCATAGTTATCCCTCAGGAAATGGTGCCTAACATCTATGTACTTAGTTCTCTTATGATGAACCGGGTTCTTCTCATACTAATGGCACTAGTGTTATCAAAAAAAATAGGGATGCATCCCACATCTATACCAAAGTCCATGAGTTGTTTCTTGATCCATAGCAACTAAGCACAGCAGGAGGCTGCAGCCACATATTCAACCTCAGCAGTAGACAAGGCTACTGAATTTTGTTTCTTGGTAGCCCAAGACACAAGGCATGAGCCCAGAAAGTGAGCCATACCTGAAGTACTTTTCCTATCAACCATGAAACTTGCATAATCAGCATCAGCATATCCTACAAGGTCGAAATTACTACCTTTAGGATACCAAAGGCACAAACCAGTGGTGCCTTTCAAATATCTCAAAATTCTCTTCACTGTAGTGAGGTGGGACTCCTTTGGATTTGCCTGAAACCTAGCACACAGTCCCACATTGAACATAATATCAGATCTGCTAGTAGTGAGATATAATAGAGACCCAATCATCCCTCTGTATAGCTTCGGATCAACGGATGAACCAGGTTCATGTATATCCAGTTTTATAGTTGTGTCTATGGGAGTGTCTATTTCCTTTGAGTCTTCTATTTTAAACTTCTTGAGCAATTCTTTCACATATTTTTGTTGGTGGATCATTGTTCCATTTGAGTTTGCTTGATCTGCAAGCCTAAGAAGAAGTTTAGCTCACCCATCATACTCATCTCAAACACACTCCCCATAAGCATAGCAAATTCCTTGATCAATTTTTCAAAAGTCGCCCCAAATATAATATCATCCACGTATATTTACACAACCAGGAGATCCTTACCCTTTTCCCTTAAGAACAATGTACTGTTAATTTTGCCTCGTTTGTACCCATGTTTAGCAGAAATTTTGATAATCATTCGTACTATGCTCTTGGTGCTTGTTTGATACCATACAGAGCCTTGTCGAGTTTTTATACGTGGTCAGGTGACCCATTGCTTTCAAAACCTGGAGGCTGCTTGACAAATACATCTTCCTTCAGATAGCCATTGAGAAAGGCACTCTTAACATCCATCTAATGAAGAGTGAATTCCATGTGTGCAGCAAATGCTATAAGAAGTTTGATTGCCTTCAGTCTTGCCACAGGGGCAAGGTATCATCATAGTCAATTCCCTATTCTTGACTATACCCTTGAACAACTAGTCTTACCTTATTCCTTGTAATAGTTCAATCCTCATCGAGGTTGCCTGAAGACCCACTTGGTGCCAATCACTGATTTGTCTAGTGGCCTGGGTACCAAGTGCCATACTTGACTTCTTTCAAACTGATTCAGCTCTTCTTGCATGGCATTTACCCATTCAGCATCTTGTAGGGCTTCCCCAATGTTCTTTGGTTCGATCATGGATAGAAAGGCATCAAACGCACACAGATTTTTCAAGGATGATCTTGTTTTGATTCCGGATGTCAAATCTGTTATGATGTTCTCAAGAGGGTGAGAACTCTGATATCTGTGTGGTTTGAGTACCAGTTGTTGATTCCTAGACAATTCCATGGTGTCTTGTTATTGTGGAGCAGGATCAGGGCCAAGTTGCATATGTTGAATTCCCCCTATCATGTTGCTCGAGGTAGTTGAACCTGGTCCATCACCTGTTCCACTTCCATGTTTGCTTCAATGTGATCACTGCTTCTCACCAGTCCAAGCTCCACATCTTCAGGTTCTTGTCTCTCAGCAAGAGTGTTAGTTTCATCAAAGACAACATGTACACTTTCTTCTATACACATAGTTCTTTTATTATACACTTTATAAGCTTGGCTATGTGATGAATATCCCAAGAATACTCCCTCATCACTTCTAGGGTCAAATTTTCCTAGGGAATCTTTGCCCTTATTATACACAAAATACTTGCATCCAAAAGCCCTAAAGTGGGATATGTTGGGTTTTCTCCCTTTAAGTAATTTATAGGGAGTTTTCTCTACCAGAGGTCTGGTCATGCATCTATTAATAATGTAACAAGCAGTGTTTTTTGCTTCAGCCCAGAAGCTGTGAGGTAGATTGCTAGATAGAAGCATGCTTCTTGACATGTCTTCAAGAGTTTCCTTTCAACAACTCCATTTTGTTGTGGGGTTTTAGGAGCAGAAAAGTTATGATTGACACCATGTTCATCACAGAACTCAGCAAACTTAGCAGTCTCAAACTCAGTACCATGGCCAGATCTTATTGATGCTAGTTGATGTCCTAATTGATTTTGAGTTTTCTTGACAAATGAGGTGAACATATCATATGCTTCATCCTTATATGCTAGGAATAAGGTCCAGGTGAACCTTGAATAATCATCAACTAGCACCATCACATATCTCTTACCACCTCTACTCAGAGTTCTTCTAGGATCACACAGATCCATATGAACCAGTTCCAACGTCTTGGTGGTACTGACTATTTTCTTACTTTTGAAAGAGGACCTTACCTGCTTCCCCCTGACACATGCCTTAAAAACTTTGTCCTCCTTGAACTTAATGTTAGGAAGTCGTACAACTAAGTCCTTAGAGACTAGTCTGTTAAGCTGAGTCAGACTCGCATGACCAAGTCGTTTGTGCCACAGGAGGGGATCACTGTCCAACACACTTAGGCAAGTGAGTTCATTTTCAGACAGTGTGGACAAGTATATGACATAGATGTTATTCATTCTTTTTCCCTGCAAAAAAATCTTGTCAATAAGCAAGTTAATCACAAAAAATTTTGTGGAAGTAAAAGCAACCAGGTTACCTTTGTCACACAGTTGTGATATACTGATCAGGCTATATTTCAAGCCATCTATTAGATACACATGTTCAATGGATCATGTGTCATCCTTACCTACCTTACCAACCCCAATAATTTCACCTTTCTTTCCGTTTCCAAATGAGACATTTCCTCCTTTGAGACTTTCAAGTGAAAGGAACTGTTACATGTTCCCAGTCATATACTTTGAGCAGCCACTATCCAAATACCAAATTTGGCTGCCTCCTTTCACTTGAACCTACAAAAGAATCACGGGTTAGTTTTAAGAACCCAAACTAGTTTGGGTCCTTTTCTATGAGAGAATGGATGAATCAAATTTTTTTGGCCCAATTTGGTAGCCAGTTTTTCCCTTTTACAAACCTCTCATTTTTTCGTTGGCCTGCTCTTTTGCAGTACACTCATATTTGTAGTGCCCAGTCTTACCACAATGGGTGCAGATTTTATTCTTAGTGAGAGTGAGATACTTTCTTTTGGGATTCCACTTGGGCAATTGACTTTCAAAGCCAATCCCTCTCTGGTTGCTACTATGATTCTCTTAAAGCCATATCAGGGCATCCGAGGATTTATTCCATTTACATGTTCGATCTAATTCATGTTTGACTTAGCCAAGTTCTTCATTAAGAGTTCTTATTTTTTCATCCTTGGCATACAACTTATCTTTTAGTTTTCCCACGTTTTCTTCTAACATGATATGAGAATAATCAACAACCTTTTTACTGGATCCTAGCTTTAGCTTTAAGTTTTCAGATTTTAGATCTAGAATCTCAGTTTCAAGTGGATGAACCTGGTTCAACAAGACAGTGTTTTTCTTTTCAGATTCACTGACTCTGATTTCCAAGTTCATGCACTTCGCTTTTAGCATTGCACATTCTTTAGAAAGTTGATCCTTCTTTTTGGTTGTTTCCTCAGAATCATCTATAAAATCAAGTAGCAACTCAGAGAGATTTTCCTTAGATAGGAACTTTACTTTGTTTTTAAGATGGGAGATACTTACCTCTGTTTCTTCATGTGATTCCTCATCAGATTCTCCAATTGCCATGAGTGCCTAATCTTCAGTCTCCCCATCTTTTGATTCCTCATCTGAACTTTCCCCCCCAAGCAGCAATCATAGCCTTTGTTGTGGTTTTCTTGGGTTGGACATGTTCCTTCTTCCTGTTCCTTCTTTCATATCTCTCCTTTTTTCATTCTACTTCCCACTGAGGACAGTTTTTGATGAGATGATCAGTCTTACCACATTTGTAGCATCCCTCGGTGGTTGGCCTTTCTGGAGATTTTGCTTTGTTGTAGTTTCCTCCTCTAGAGATGCCCTTCTTTCTCATAAGAAAGTTCTGAATGCTTTGGTAATCATGGCCATCTCAACATCCTCCAGGTCTGANGGTTTTGAACCTTGTGTACATCTCTTGGATAGTCTCTCCTTCTTTCATAGTGAAGTTTTCATACTGAGACTATAGTAGAGTACCTCTTGACCTTTTTACCTGAGGTATTCCTTCATGGGTTACTTGCAAGGTATCCCAGATCTCTTTGGTAGTGGTGCAGCTTTGGATTCTGTTGTACTCGTCTGGACCTAATCCACACACTAGCCAGTTTTTGGCCTTTGCATTCTTCTCCCATTTCTTCATATCCTCAGTAGTGCAGTCTGCTCTAGTCCTTGGTACATCTATACCTTCAGCAATCTTCATCATGGTAGCTAGAGGACCATCAGTGACTATGTCCCAGAGTTCATATTCTTCTACAATCAGGTGGTCATTCATCCTGTTTTTCCACCAAGAGTAATATTGACCATTAAAGAGTGGTGGCCTTGCAGTTGATTGACCTTCCTAGTTTCTAGGTGGTGCACTCATCTTGATCTTCTCCAAGGTGTTAGCCTTTCAAGGATAACCTGCTCTGATACCAATTGATTTTTTAAACGTCAATACCACACAAGAAGATAGGTTACCTTGTGTGGTACCCAATTTTTGAGTGTTGTCTCTCTAGAAGAACCTGGTTCTTCTTGGTGTTCCAACTTCTACTGTTGCGGAATAATAAAAGCAGTAAAGTAAAAACGCAGAGATTTTTACGTGGAAAATACCTGGCTCAAAAGGTGAAAAAACCATGTTCTACTCCTCAGTAGTATTTGCTCAAACTCTTCACTAAAACTCTGAGCCAAACGGACTTACAAAATAAACTCTTTTGTAATCCTATGACTAACTCTAATCCATTTGTAGTAACTAGCCCCTAGCTAATTTATACAAGCTTCAAGTTAACTCTAACTTGAACAATGCATACCTATTACAATTGCTTCTATGAAAGCTGAAAATATACAATATTAAATCTCCTACTACACCCAACTAGACTCAATGAAAAACAGATGGAACTGGTTCTTCTAGCTGGTCTGTAGCCTTTGTATCACACAATAATTCTACTTGCAAAATATCTGGGAATTTTGCTTTCAGCTCTTGATTCACTTCTACACTTGTGTGTTCTTGATTCAAGCAAGAAGACTTCAATTATTTATAAAGTCAGTTGTTGAGTTTTCTGTTCAGTTATGGTACAACTCTACCTGGGAGAACGAGTTCATATTAAACTCAATTTCCTTCCTTCGTTATTGTCCTTTCTGAATTCAACTTCTATTCTCTTATGAATTTGCAACCTTTTCGCATTAGAAGACACTCTCCTTGTTCATTGATACTTCACAATCGCATTCATCTCCTATGCATATAAGGTTTGTGTTCCAACGCGCCAGGTCAAGTGTGTATGCTCTGATGGACTTGGTTCAACTGGTCAGACATTTGTCAATCTTCAAAACTATGTCATGACTTGGATCAACACTTCCGATGTCGAAGCTGATGTTTGAAGGTAATGAGGAAAAGGCCGTTGAGGGAGTTGGTCCCGAGGGGCTGTCAAAGACATAACCCCCAAAAAAGGGGGGGACTAAATCCCCGAAGGTATACTAGGTTTTTCTTTCTCGATTTGTATATGGGGCTCCCTGTGGGGGCGTTGTATCTTTGTACTATTATATATAAAAAAGAAACATCTTGGTTTTCCCTTTATATAAATTTCCACTTGCTTGTGTCTTTGTTTATGTTTTGAGTTTTGATGCTTGCCGATAATTAGTTTGATATGTTGGACTTTAAGATTAAAAAAAAAACCTTAGGTTTTTGTGCTTGATGATTAATTGATATTAGTTGACCATTTAGAGCTCGATCCTCGAATCAAGTTTTGACTCGGGCTTATTGACCCTTAGGTTTTAAACATGTTGGCCTTTAGGTTCTTTAGCTCGGCCCTGAGGCTTTGTGGATCGGTTCTAAGGCTCTTTAGATTGGACTTAAGGCTCTTTATGTTGGCCCTAAGGCTCTTTTTAGGTTGGGTTGATTAGACCTCTAATTTGGTTGTAGTATTCCCTCATTTCGACTAAAGACTTTTGAATTTTTTATTATGCCTTGGCATGTTTCGTGTTCTTCCGACTCTTCGACAGCTCAAACAAAAACCTCGATTATGAGTCGATATGTGACGATAATTGAGTACCTCGGGAGATTCCCTTGAAAGCTGATATTTCGAAGCCTTTTTGCTGAAAGCTTATTGTCTCGAAGCCTTTTCATTGTTTGGAGGCCTTTAGATTTTATGGCGGAAGTCAGACGTCTCCTAGCCGCGTTAATTTGGTCGTAGCCTTTTAATATGGCAGTAGTGTTTATGTTCGGCCGTAGCCTTTAGTCCCCGGGTGAGAGAACCTCGGCATCCATATCGAGGGTATGCCTTTTTAGGGGTCTTACAAGTTTGGATATATAGCCTTGGCCTTAATATCGGGGTTATGCCTTTTTAAGGTCTTATAAGTTTGGGTATGCCTCATTGAGGTCTTACATATTTGATGTTTCCTCACTGAGGGCTTACGAGCTCGATGTTTCCTGATCGAGGTCTTACGAATTCGATTTTTCGGTGGCTCGATGAGCTGATTGTCGATGACAGTCCCCGAGTGTTCGAGAGTTTTTGGCCTTTGGGTCGTCTTATGAGAATGTAGTAAACTTCTTCGAGGCACAAAGTGTTTTGATAAGAAAAGAGGCTTCTTCAATTACTTGATATATGCGCACATGTTTTTTTGCCTTCAGAGGCTCGATTATTCTATATGGACACAGTTCTTTTGATCGTTCGGCCCAATACAATATTCTCCTATCGAGGTCCTCCCGGGTATAGTTCAATTTATTTGAAAAGGTGAGCTCCGGGGGTGGTGCCCCCCAGTATTTTAGGTTTATTGAAAAGAAGCCTTGAATACTTGTTGAGTCTTCCTCGGGTAGCACATAGGTGTTGCCTCGTTAAAAACCTCATTGGTAAAATCCATTTGGGATAAAACCTGATCCAAGGGAAAAAGAGCGCAACCTATGCTTTAAAACCCAAGGTCTTCGAGCCGGATGGTGCTTCGACTTCTCTTAATCGAACACCTACAGTGGGTTAGCATAAAACATAAATGAAAAGGGAGAGGGTTATACCTTGGTAATGACAGTGTTTGAGCCTCGATATGTTTCAATTGTTTGGTATCGCTCCGAGGACGTGACAGGGTCCTTTATTCGATCATTCGGGTCCAACCGAGGATGGAGGTTGCGGTTGCTACTCGGATGTTTTCTTGTCCTTTTGCTCCTTCGATGCAGAGGGTGTCGATGTTGGCGCCACGTCGTGTACCGTGAACATTTCTCTTGTTGCATGCTTCTCTCCGTGCAATGTTTTCACTCCGTCCTTCATTGGAAAATTTATCATTTGATGAAGGGTGGATGGCACCGCCCTCATACTGTGTATCCATGGCCTTCCAAGTAAGGCATTGTATCTCATGTCGCCTTCGATGACATGAAATTTTTCCTCTTGAATTGTACCGACCACGTTAATTGAGAGAATGATCTTCCCTTTCATTGTTTCACTCGCCATGTTGAATCCGTTGAGGACTCAAGAGGCGGGTATGATTTGGTCGAGCAGTCCGAGCTGATCCACCACCCTCGACCTGATTATGTTGGTCGAGCTACATGGATCCACTAGTACACGCTTAATTTGAAATTTATTTAAAAGAAAAGAGATGACCAGGGCGTCGTTATGAGGTCGAGATAGGGTCTCGATGTCCTCTTCGCTGAATGTAAGAGCATCTTCTAGTATGTAGCTCCGAGTTCATTTTTCCCTGTGATGAATAGGTTTGTTCGCTTGACAATGGGTCCTTGTGGGACGTCGGCTCCTCCAATGATCATGTGGATGATGTGCTGAGGCTCTTCTGGTTCGTTCTTTTTGTTCGCCTCTCTTTCTTGAAACTGGTTCTTAGCTCGGTAGCTGAGGAACTCTCGAAGGTGCCCTTTGCTGATCAGTCAGGCTACCTTTTCTCGAAGCTGTCTGCACTCCTCGGTCCTATGACCGTGGGTGCCGTGATACTTGCATAACAAGTTGAGGTTCCTTTGTGAAGGATCTAACAGTATGGGTTTTGGCCACCTGGTATCTTTGATTTTACCTATGGACGATACGATATCCGAGACATCAACGTTGAAGTTGTACTCAGATAACTGGGGTACCTCGACTAGCCCCGGTGTGCCTATCGAACCCGGATTTACTCATGAGTCCCCGGGAACCTTGACCCCGATTCGTCCTTCGATCGCCTTGAGGTATATTATGCCTCGGGGTGTTTCTTCGATCTTCTACGTATGGATGGTATCTTTCCTTGTTCGGTCTCGAATCTCTTTCTATTGACCTTGATTCCTTCGCTAAGAACCTGGTAGGATATACAGAGCCCGAGGGGGATCCCAATTGGTCGTCCTCGACCCTGATCTTTGATTGATAACTGTTGTGCACGTCAGCCCAAGTTACGGCGGGATACTCGATCAAATTTTGCTTCAGTCATTTCGAAGCTACCGAGCTTCGTTCATTTAAGCCTTGAGTAAAGGTCTGTACTTCCCAGTCATCGGAGACCGGTGGTAATTCCATTCGCTCCATCTGAAAGCGAGATACGAACTCCCTCAGCATCTCATTTTCTCTCTGTTTGATTTTGAAGACATCTGACTTCCTCGTAACGACCTTGATTGCGCCGGCATGTACCTTTACAAAAGAATTTGTCCACATGGAAAATGAATCCATTGAGTTCGGGGGTAGGTTATGATACCACATCATTGCCCTTTTTGACAGTGTTTCTCCAAAAATTTTCAACAAGACTGATTCAATCTCGTCATCTTTTAGGTCATTCCCTTTTACAACACAAGTATAAGCAGCGATGTGCTCATTGGGGTCCGTGGTCCCGTTATACTTCGGGATATCGGGCATTCTGAACTTCTTCGTAATGGGCTTCAGATCCTCACCCGATGGAAACGATTTCTGTACAAACTTCTTTGAATCTACACCCTTCAAAATCGGGGGTGCGCCCGGGATCTGATCGACCCTTGAGTTGTATGTCTCCACCTTTTTATCGTTAGCTTATATCTTCTTTTCTCCCAATTCGATCCTCTTTGTGAGGTCCTCGAGCATCTTCATTATGGCAGGGTCTGCTGCTGACCCATTGTTACTCGATCTTTCCGGCGCCTGCTCGACTCGAGAAGCCGTTTCCGGTACTGTTGTGCTTGGAGTTTTCTACTGACTCTGCAGCTGAGTAATAGCTACTTGTTGTTCTTGTAGCATCTCAAAAATGACTTGTATGCTAATTTCCCTTTCCTCCCGAGCAGGATCCTCCGCGCACACTTCCATCTGTATGAGAGCTTACATCGACATGTTGCGTGTTGCGTGAGCCCACATCGACGGGGATCTGTGCTGGTGCCACCCCAGGGTTTTGCAGTGGTACACTGGCGCCTGAAGCAGCTACACCGTTCTCTCCATGAAGTCCAAGACCTTTGTTTTCGTGTGCATTCACCGAGTTAGACATTTTTTTTACCTGAAATCAAAGATTCTTGGACAAGAAAAAGTGTGAAAAAATAACTTGTGTTTTCAGAAAATCAGCACTAAAACAATCACTATTATTTTTAGCCCCATGGTGGACGCCAAACTGTTTACCTTGAAAAAGGTATTAAATATTATATTTGATTTTGTAGTTCTAAAAATATGTGATTTATTTTAATACTAGTTGTTAGATAAGAAATACTGGATATAAGTAAAGGAAAGTAGTGATATGCAAACCAAGTTGTTATTAGGATGGTCCTCGAGGTCAGGTTCCAATGCGCTATAATAAACAATATAGGAAGAACAATAAATGAACACAGTAAATTGAAAGCAATAAATCAGTGGGACAATTGTTGAGCACGTTTAGGCAAGAAAAGCAGAGAACGTTCTGTTATATTGAATATTCATATTTCGCTACAAAATGACTGGGGTCCCCTTTATATAGGAGAGGAGAATCCCAACATAGTACATGTCTAATAATTACAAAGAAATGCTATTGGTACAGCTATGCAACAACTTAGTACAGACCAATACTATTTTCTGCAGACCTTATCAGCTTTAGCCACGTGTCTTTAGGAATTTCCCGTCTTTCCATGACGATCATCGATTTATACTGCTCCGAGGTTGACCATAGTGAACCTTCGATATGCTCCCTCGAGGGATGCATCTCGAGGTCAAACTTCAAATTCTGCTTCGAGCTTCTCGAGGCCGGGCGTGGAGTGCCACAGCGGCCTCAAAATTGGGCTCCTCGATTTTGGCCGCATACAAAATCATCATGCAAGAGTTTTAGTAGGATTACAGAACAATTCCTTTAGAAATCTCGGAAACTCATTTTAGGATATTGTTGTTTGTTTTTGCCCCGGACTATTCCCCGATCCCTTCCTTTTCCTCTACCACGTCCTCTCCTTCCATGCCTAGAAAATGATCTTCCATGTTTCATTTCCATGAGTGAATGCAACAGCTCATCGCTAAGAATACATCCCTTATGGAGTGTACCTGCATCTTTTAATGGCGTTGTTTTCTTGTTGAAATCGACTTCTATGATAGTTGAGGCGCATTCAGGACACTTATCTTGAGTTATTGAAAGTGAGGAAACAAGGCAATTGCACATGGTTAGATAATGAATGTAGACATAATCTTATGTAATATACATAGCTAGCATAATTATAGGGATTCACAATAGATTTATAGGATTTCCTTTTTGATTTGTTTCATAGTTAGGGCTTTATGTACTTGTATATATACTTGTTACTTCTTGAATACAACACAAGAGAGATTTATCTATTGTCTATGTACTTTACATGGTATCAGAGCAGGTCTACTACTCGTCGGAGTTGAGTCGAATCCGCTGCCGGAAATTCCTTCGTCGGAAGCTAATTTGAGGTTTTTTTGACATTTCCAGTTGACTTGTGGTGGTTCTCTGATCATAGAACTGTCACGACCCAACTTCCATAGGTCGTGATGGGGCCGTACACCACTGTCAGGCAAGCCAAATCCTTAAATTAATTGAATACATTCATGTTTTAACATTTTCGAAACCGATATCTTTTCTTGCATTTCATAATCAAGTAAATAAATTTTCGTAAATAAAATATGACAACAAATAAATTCTATTATTTAAAAATAGTGATCTAAGATTTCCACTTAAACAATTATCCTAATACATATCCCAGAACCCGGTGTCACAAGTACATGAGCTATTTCTATGAATTTTACAAATATTACAAAGTCTGTCCGAAATACAACTGGACAAGGAAATTTAAAATGAAATAGATACAGTATGAAGGTGACTCTGTCAGCTGCGGATCGCCTCCGGAAGATGCAGCTCGCCTGAGTCTCCGAATCCTCCATATTTTCTATGTAAGTACCTGTGTAATAAAATGCACAGCAAGTGTAGTATGAGTACAAAAACAACATGTACTAGGTAAGTCGTCCGCCTAACCTCATAGAGGTAGTGACAAGAGGTCAATTTAGACCCTTACTAAAGGTCCATTTAAGATATTTAAGAGTGACACTAAGCATGTTTTTTATCATAGGCAGTTTACAAAACAGGATTTAAGCATTCTTCAGTTTCATTCATATTTAACACTTTATCTCTTCGTCATATTCACAATTAATCAACATGGTGATTTAATCAGAAAACAATAAATCAATGGAAGGGACAACTTCTTCCAAAAGGTCTTTTTAGCAACTTTAAGTCTTTGATATTTCAATCGACAAATTTAACATTTCAGGCCACTAATCAGGCAAATCTCATAGCAACTACGCAGCAAATATCATGCGCAAGCAATGCCGAGGGTCGAACGGCACGGACCATCAATAATAAATTTTGCACTGCCAAGGGGTCGACCGGCTCGAACCATAGATGCATCTATCTGCCCCGCTCGCGAATCGATCATGCGACGCAGTTAATATAATACGGTTAGCCTGCTCGCGAATCATACATGGGACTCAGGTGCTCATATGAATAAATACAAAAATACCGGGTCCTCCTGCTCGCGAATCACTCAAGCGACTCAGGCACCCAACCTTTCACATATCCACACAATAATTCATATTTTTATCAAGAAACGGTTTTTTCTCAGGAATGTGGAAAAATCTTTATTAAAAGAAATATGAAATATAGGTTTAGAAACTCATTTTTCAAATGTAGTGATACTCCAGGATACAATCCAGTCCAGGTACACATATATTCACAGCGGAAACAAATCCTCTTTTTAGGATATTAACAATGTGATCTCTAGCTTTCTTTTAAACATTTAATTACATTTTCGGTCATAGTGACAGTGCAATGATACAGGCAGGGTTACAGGTACACACATAAAGCATGCTAGTGGGTCCTAGGCTACCCGGAATGGCATAATAGTAGCTACGCACCATTTTTACACTAAAGCTTTTGGTTGTTCTTAATTCTGAAATTGTTGGAAAACCCCATTTTTTCAAAGGATTTTTCTGAAGTTGGTTTTAAGGCATGATGATTTCATATATCTATGTATATACTGCTGGAAAGAAAAGCTGTGCATATTGTGAACTGATGATATTGATTTTTATGTGTTTCTTGCCGCTTAGACTTGATTTATTATCATTACTACTAAGTTGGCGTACTTACATTACTCACTGCACCCCTGTGTGCAGATTCAGGTGCAGATACCAAGCGTTAGCCATCTATACCATGTGGAGCCGGAGTTCAGGATATAAAGGTAGATTTTCAGCGTCCGCAGCATCTCTGTTTTTCCCTTCTTTCGTTGTATCTAGCTATTCATTCGGAGATTTTGTAATATAATAGTAGACTTTTTGGTATAATTCTTAGATGCTCATGACCTGCTGACTCCGGATTTTGGGGATGGTTTAGACTATTTAGCTGTTTATTTTGCCTAATGAATTCAGTAATTCTGTATACTTTATGAAATGTTGAAATTGGTTGGGATTTTAGAAAGAAACTGTAACTATGTGATTGTTGGCTAGCCTAGTTCCACGATAGGCGCCATCACGGCCGGTTTAGGATTTGGGGTCGTGACAAAAAGTCATCACCGCACAGCTCCAATCTAACCAAAAATGACTTAATAACATCAAACAATGCAAGAGAAACCAATTACAATTAATAAATTTATGATCTTTACATTTTCCCCAAAAAAGTCAATAAAAATTAACGTCGGTGTCACGCCCCAAACCTGAAGAGGTGTGGCTGGCACCCGGTACCATACTCGGCCTGGGAGTACCACTCTGTAAATGTGAACTCTAGAGGGGTAATCCTCAACTTAGGCCGATGAGGCCATATTCTGAATCATCTGAAAATAACGTCTCTCTCATATGAGGGGTAAACATACCCAAAAGTTGATATATATAATTGTGTAGGACGACGATGACGCCATGAACATCTACTGCTATACAAAATATATAGGACTCATCTACAAGCCCCTAGAGATAACTGAACTGTACCATGGTCGGGATAGGGCCTCGACCTACCCGTAAAATCTGTATATATAAAAATGGACTCCAAGGTCTAGACTTGGTAACTCCGAGGAAGTGGAGCTTACCAACCAAGCTGATGTTTGACTCTGTCTGCTGGGAGGGTCTGTCCAACTGTCAATGAGGACCTGCATGCATGAAATGCAGTGTCCCCGACAAAAAGGACGTCAGTACGAAATAATGTACCGAGTATGTAAGGCAACAGAATATGTGAAAGTTAAAACTGAACTGATAATATAATAATTGAAAGTAACTGAGAGTCAAAGATAATCTGAAGATATGCTTACCTGCTGATACTGACTGAACCCTCTCAATATAGTAAGTAAAATAGTTGTCTGGCCTTATAAGGCTCGGTATGTGTAACTGCTCTTCCATAGTAGGCTCGCTCGTAGGCGCTCGGCCATACTAGGCTATGTATCTCAACCATTCTGGGATCTCTCATAGGCGCTCGGCCACAGTAGGCTCGCTATATAACTCACCACCTGATCAGAGGTTGCCCAATAGGGGCTTGCCCATCGATTATAGTTCGAAGGTGGTGAAAATACTGTAATACTGTATATATATAGACTCTCTGCTCTCTTTGCTGACATAAGACAAAACTAGAATAAATATTAAGTCCCGATAAGGGAGAATGTTGTAACTTATGAGACTAGGAAAATGTACATAAATTCAAGAATATGAACTTCTCTTTATGTCTCGTTGTCAAACACATGTAGTTACTGGATCATGCCAAAATGAAAGAAAGGTTTATCTTTAACATACCTTAACTTTGTTGAGTCCTTAATACCTTCTAGGAAATTCTACAAACAACTCAACTCCATCAATCACAGCATAAGGAGATTCAAAATCAGTGTTGAGTAAAGGATAAGTCCGCAACTTAAACTAGTAGCTCATTTACGTAAATTTGGGCAGCATCTCCCCTATAACAAGGCCCTCCTCCAATATCATATACCAATAACACCAAGAAAAAAACAATAACAACATGTATGCATAATTTTTCAACCTTATCTCCATGACAATATACCACAAAACAGCCCACCCACCCTAATCACTTCATACATAAAACGACAACCAAAGTAGTGTCAAACAACCTTAAAAAATATAACGACGAACGACCATCCAATCACCCTGACATTATGTAGTGTTTCTCCACACCCTTTATCCTCCAAAACTCAAAGAGGCAACCCAAAAGCAACACGAAACAGCCCACAAAACAGCCCCACAAGTTCAGCAACTCAAAATTGATTTTTCAGTTTACTACAACACGTTTCGACCTGTATTTTCTTTCAAATTGAGAAACACAACCAACAATACATAATTAAGACTCTCATACAATAAAACAGCCATGAATTCAAGTTAAAAATAATTTTACAACCAGCCAACAATGACACAACAACAAACAACATATCACTCTTTCGAAGCTCGCTAGGTCTAGTCTTTACGATCGAGTTAATACTCGTACAAGCCTAGATATGGAAGGAGAAGCATAAATTTACCTTGGACAGAGTAGAAGCCACGAAACCTATCCCTTATTCATCCAAAATTAGTCCCCCAACTCAGATACATGAAGGATAAATAGAAACTAGCAAGTTGTCCGGTCTTTTCAGCACTAGAATCATATCGTAACACCTTAAATAACCTAGGGTTTGTGTGGGATTTTTGGGGAGGAGTTGCAGGGGTTCAATTTGGTTTTCTTGGTATGAAATATGGGTGAAATAAATGAGTTGATAAGACCTTAAAATCTCCCTCTTGGACGACTTTGGAGCTTTTAATTGAGGCCTCTCCTTTTGGCAAGTAGGTGATGCACCTTCTTGTCACCTATCAATCTGCGCGGTCTCACGAAAATACGAATATCTCTCTACTCTAATGTTGTATCAATGAATGGTTTAATCCCTTGGAAACTAGACTCGTATATCTTCAATTTGGTAGGTAGATCATCCCGAAATTCTAATTACATTGGGATAAATTCTCAGATATATTTGACCTAATTTTCAACACATTTATGAATGTAACTGGTGATGACCTTTTCCAACTTTTGTTCCACAACTCAGTTGACTTCAAAACATAACATATGAATATCATACTACTAAAATAACTCATAACATAATCTCTTTATAATATTAATCACCCTAGTGTCACCCCAAAAGTACATGTTATAATATTTCAACTTGTCGACTTTTGTCGAAACTTATTTTCTTCAATTGATTTAGCTTCTAAGCCTTCCAACCTTCTTGGTACTTGAAGTTCATGATATTAAATATTTGTAACCTCCAAGTCAACATTATTAACTTACTTTATGTACTTTCAAAGACGATCTCGTTTCAGAGCTTACATCAATTGACTTACGGCGTACTCTCACACACAAAACTATGGGGTGTAACAGTTGGTCCCGCCTTGCATTCCAAATCCAAGCTTACCGAAGCGAAGCCCGAACCAATACAAGCTCGCACAAACGAAAACCGACTCAATCGGAGTCTGATAGTTCAAAGAATTCACCAAAACATCACTCTTGGGTGTTCATAACCCAAGAGTCCAACCCACACTAGTTGGGTCCCATATCAATCGAAATACTCCTCCAAAACTCGCCAAATTCGAGTATGTTGTTCTCCTAATATAGGAGAACAAAACCCCAAAAGAAATAGGAAAATAAACGCCTCTAACTTATTTTTAATTTTTAAATTGTAGGACATAATCTTAGGTCTTGATTTAAAGAATTAAATGTGTTTTCAATTAAAATCATGGAATTAAAGCTTAAACCAAGGAAATGAATCAAAGGGAAATACTTAGGTTATGGTTTAGACCCTACCCCATGGAAGAAACTTGAAGAACATCCTTGAATTATCCCAATCCCGAACTTTCAAGATGAGAAAATCTCCAACAATATTAATAGCCAAAAATGCCCAGTTGTTCTGCATCATTTTTTGTGCCAAACGATCCCAAAACTCGCTTTTGATGCCTCCAATGAGTTCCTCGTAAAATTCTCGTTAAGTTAGGTTTTTGAATCACTCTATTTGACCTTATAATGAAACAAATATGTTGGTTTCAATATTTGGAGAAATTATAATGAAACAGATATGTTGGTTTCAATATTTGGAAATAATCAGATTTTTAAATACGAAATCAGTGACAATTTCGTAATTAATCTGAAAATCTAGTAACCCAATTCTTAGTAAAATGACCATAATTTCCCATACGATGTCAAAACTTGATTTTTTCAGTTGCTATGGTTCCAAAATTACGATAGTGATATAATGGTTTAGTCGAAATACGAATCAAAGGTTTTTTGCTCAATATGGTAACATTTATGCTCAAATCGACATCGAAGTCGAAAACAATCACCATACAACCCAAACTTATCCAAAACTCATCGGAATTAACCAAATTTTGTGGACATGTCCAAAATCATCATACAAACTTATTGGAATAATTAAAACTCTATTCCGAGTTCATTTACCCAAAGTCAAACCTTGGCCAACTCTTCCAACTTAAAGCTTCTAAGATGAGAATCATTCTTCCAAATCAATCCTGAACCGCTCAAAAGCCAAAACCAACCATACATGTAAGTCATAATACATAATATGAAACTACTCAAAGTCTCAAACTATCGAATGGAACGCTAAAGCTCAAAACGATCAGTCGGATCTTATAGAAACTATAAGACAAGCAAGGCATAAGACAATTTAGATATGCAAGAAGAGAAAATAGAGACAAGTAGTAAATAGCATCATTATGGAAGGAATGGACAATTTAATACAAGGAATACTAAATGGCAAGTAGAAAATATGGCATGGAAGCCAAATAAGCATATAGCAATTAAGGCATGAGAAAAGACATACTATGAAGTAACAAAGATAGGAAAGAAAGTAATGTAACGGCGCATATACACTCGTCACCTCGCATATACGCCATTTTACACATAATTCACACAGCATGTAGTTCAAGGGTCCCTAATTCCTTCAAATCAAGGTTAGACCCAACACTTACCTCACTCCACAACTCAAGCAATCAACCAACCACTATATTGGCTTTTGAAAAAGCCTCCAAACCAACCAACTCTAGCAAATTATTGACCAAATGATTCAAAATAAGCTTTAGAAACTACCCAAAAATGAAAGAGGTTCAATTTTGATCATTTGTCAACAAAAGTCAAGCCTGGGCCCGCTTGGTCAAAATTGAGATTCGGACTAAAACTCGATTACCCATTCTACCCCAAGTCTGGTTATGTGATTTGTTTCGAAATTCGACCTCAATCCGAGGTCTAAATCTCAATTTTATAAAAATCTTCAATTCTACCCAAGTCCCTACTTTTTCTACCATGGAAATCCTAAATTTGATGTTGAATCTCAAGAAATATAATGGATAATTGAAAATAAATGGATTAAAGTTACTTACCAATGAATTTAGGAAGAAAAATCTCTTGGAAAATCGCCTGTAGGGTGTTTAGAGTTGAGAGATTGTGAGAAATGAGCCAAGTCTCATTTTTCCCCTCTTTTACTCAGTTGCGGATGTCGCAATTGCGATGTCTTGATTGTAAATGCGAAACAAGGGTCAAATACGAACCCTGTCTCAGAGCTACAGAAGTCGTAAATGTGACATCTGATTTGCGAATGCGAACACCCAGCCATCGCAAATGCAGACCAATCCTTTGCATATGCGAAGGTTACCCAGGAACACACTGAGTCGCAAATGTGACTCTGTCTTCGCAAAAGCGGCTACTGTTCATTCGCAATTGCGAACATTTTCCTCACAAATGCGAGGTAACCCAGTCTAGCCCATGATCACAAATGCGAACACTTGTTTGCAAAAGCGAGGATCGCAATTGCGAGCCAGAACGCGCAAATACGAGATCTGCAGATCACACCAGCAACAGTGAAGGCATCAGTTATCTCCAAAGTCCAAAAATCAATATGTTGCCTATCCGAAACTCACCTGAGCCCCTCGAATTCCAAACCAAACATGCACACAAGTGTAATAACATCATACGAACTTCTCGCGCAATCAAATCACCAAAATAACATCTAAATCTACGAATCAATCCTCAAAACGAATGAACTTTCAAAGTGAAACTCAAGAACACTAGAATCACGTTTAAGCGTCTGAATCATGTCAAATGAATTCCGAATTGAACCAAATTTTGCAAACAAGTTTCAAATAGTAATATGAAAATGTTCCAAGTTTTAACATCAAAATCTGAATCCGTTAGCTAAGAAGTCAACTTACGGTCAAATTTAGAAATTTCCTTCTTTCAAAATGCTAGTTTTCGGCAAAATGAGTCAAAATAAGTTGGGAACTTCCGAATTAAATTACGAGCATTATCCCCAAGTCCCAAATCACGATACGAATACACTGGGACTGTCAAAATACTGATCCGGGTCTAATTACACAAAATATTGCCCGTAGTCAACTCTGGTAATTTTTAAGGCAAAATTTCACATTTCTTCAATTTTTCACATAAAGACTTTCCGGATTAGGACACGGACTGCGCATGCAAATCGAGAAATGCTAAATGCAGCTAATCGAGTTCTCGGAACATGTGAATAGTGGCTAAATCTCAAAATGACCTATCGGGTCATCACAATATTATCCAAATTGTTCAAGTTTACCTACAATTATACTTAAAGTTCATTTATATTCTTGTAGTTAGCAAATTATCGCATATTTACCCTTGCCATTAACAGATCTCCAGTATAAAACTAGTGGACCCCACATGTCAAATCATCCACGTGCCTTAATCTCATTGGCTTTTTTTCTAATTCACCCAAGCGTGAACTACACACAATCCATCTTTTTTATTGTCTCATTACCTTGTGTCTAGTGGACGCGGTTTAAGCAAAGATCAAGTGCTCAATAGGTAATGGGTTGAATTTAGGTGTCTAAATAAAAACTCTATGTGTATTTCGACAAAAGAAAAAGACGAAACAAGTTTACATCACTACAAGAGTGCACAATGGAAAATCATTGTGCATCAACGATGTTTTCTACTTTTTCTTTTAAAAGGGAAAAGGGTGTCCAAATTTGTTATTGTATGTAGTATGCGAAATTACTTGATTTTATCGTCAGTCATATTTTGAGTCTATCCATACCCGAGCACTTAGCAAATCATCTCGTATTTACCCTTGTCATTAAAGGAACTTCAACGCGTCAAAATACTTTGAGAAAAGTGATCTAGGTTGGCTTCAGAGGTCAAAGATAAAAAAAAAGTAAAGAGACTTTTTCCTAACGGTTGAAGAACTAAACGAGTAATCAATAGCCTTTTTTGTTTTTTGAATTTGTGTCCGGCAAGCCAACCCAACCCTACCGCCAAAAAACTGCATGTATAGTACAGGAGCAGTTACCTTTTTTTTGGCTTATTCATTCACTTTCATTTCTACATCTTTGCTAATTCATTCATTTTCATTTCTACATTTAACTCGCTCCCCACTATAATTTGGCCCTTTTGCCTGCTTAGAAGAGATGCATAGATCCAAAGCATAACGAAAGATAAAGTTGCTCCAATATGGATAGCACAAGATAAACTTTACACAACCAACCCCCCACCCACCCTCTTTCTTTTAATAACAAGTATTGTTAAAATGCTCTTTCACAGTCTCAGATCTACCTCCTCTAGTAGGGTCAAAAAATCAAGAAAGAGAAATGACAATACGCAGAGATGAGAGAAAGCAGTGGCAAAGCGAGCAATTTCGTTAAGAATGTTCAAAGGTGTTCAACATTCAGTATAATGTATACAAAGTAATCTTTTACCTAAATACACAGTACAATTTTCAAGCGAAAGGTGTTTAATGGCCTCCCTTGACCTATGTAGCTCCACCATTGGGAGAAAGTATAACAAATTTAAAAGGAGTTATTAGTGTATTTAAAAAGGTTTTCGAATGGCTACAATTTTCCAAACCAGAAATGAGACTGCACAGGACCATCCAAGAAAACTGTGTTATTGTGGTACAGATCTATGCATCTGCTTCTGATAAAAATGTGGTGCAGCTTCCGTTAGCCAAGAAGGATCAACAGTAATGACATTTCGCATGTACTGACGATCCGTTGAAACAAGAGAATGGTATACGATCCACTTCGGGTTGACCCTGTCAAATTTGAGAGAACTCATTATAAACTTAAGATGTAACAGAACATAATAACACTTCAACTTATCTAGTTTTATTTTTCCTATTTTATCCTAAAGTAACAAAGGACAATATGAAATGTTAGTACAAGATCCGTTTCGAGTAGAAGCTGTGTTCGCGCAGGACATGAACATGCAGTTATGAAACGAGTTCAGCCATGCTTTCGTTGATTAAAGCAAAAAAAAAAAAAAAAAAAAAAAAAAAAAAAAAAAGATGCTCAATGTCGATGCACGCAGGTACATATACGAAGGAAGAATGGCGACAATAAAGAACCAATTCCTGACCAAACCATGCTATAATAAGATGCAACAATTTGGAACATTCACAGTGTTAACTATCCAATCGACTCAACAAGTATAGCCTCTTCTTAGCTCTCGGGATAAAGCATGTGACATGTAAGCAGGGCGGATGTCTCACGGGTTCAAAAACTACCGCAAACAAAGCCTGGTATTTAAGTTGGGAGAGAGGTAGAAGGGCGAGCCCAAACTCCCCGGAGTTTAAAGTCCACATGGGAAGCCCTAAAATGTTTGCATAAAATAAAAGAAAAGTAGCACCTTTCTTTAGAAAGTGAAGTAATAACATAGTTCCTTGGACTATCGAAACCTATCATATAAAAATGGCACAATACATCGACAGGCCATTAAACTTGTGGAACAGTTCAACAAGACCTTTATTGTGTCACTTAGACACAATATGCTGAGACGACAAGGTAAGTGTTTCTCACATTTTTCAAGCGCATGAAATCATCCGAAAACAATCTCCACATACTTTTTGTCGGAAAATGTATAGCTTATGCTGGAAAATTTTCCGGTCATCTTCTTAACCCAAATTGTTCTTAGATTTATTCATACCATACTACTGTATGTCAGTATCCTCCTTTAGATCTGCGCACTACCACCTTTAAATCTGGCCCCATCATAAACTTTTCATTTTCCTTCTCATTTTTAAAATCTGATTGAAGCTGCAGTGATGGCCGGAAAAGTAGCAGCGCCGCTATCTGTGTACCTCATCTTTTCTATTTATCTTCCACCATGTGAGCAACCATAGGAAGGCACGAAAAGGAACTGTGGCAAAAACCCTCTCATTTCTACTCGTCCGGCAAAACTTCATTTTTCCTGATTTAAGTTTCGCTTTTTGCTCAACAATTAAATTTTGTGACTTGAATCTTAATCTTCACCAGATGCGGCTAGATTCGAGCAGATCTGAACGGAAATAACAAGTTTTGGCGACCCTTATGCGTTGGTGTCTTCTTCTCCTCGTTTTTTCTTTTCATTTTTGTCTACAGATTATAGATCTAAAAACATATGGTGAAACTCCACCATTATTTAATCCAGTCGAGATTTTGTTTTCTGACGACTGTGGTTTAGTCAAATTTTGGTGTTTCTGTTCATTGGTTGTTATGATTAAGCCCTATTTTTTGTCATTTACGTTGGATCTAATTTCACTACTCTCAACTATTGTCATTATGTTCTGTTTTGCTCCTTCGTTTGCTGCTCTTGTTAGTTTGCTAAGGATTTTATTGGTAATGTATTCCTTCTGTTTTGTTCGTTTGCTGCTGCGTTTTGGAAAAGAAATGGCCGAAATTTAATTTTTTCGGTGAGGGTCGTTGGGAAGATGACGAAGAGTGGGGTTAAGTTAAATCCACGTGTCCTCGTCATATTCGTCACTTTGGTGTGTGAATTACACGCACCTTTGTGTTTGGGTGCCACGAATTTTGTGTCCAAATGACACATTTAAGCTGTAATTGGAATGTTCAAAAGGAACGGACTTAAGATGGAGTGTCTAAGTGAAAAGTGAAGACAACTTTAAGGGGCTATAAATACCTGAACAGCACAGATGAAGGATGAATATAAACTTCTTGAGAAGTTCTGACAGTCTTGTACATCCCATTGTGACTGAATGGCTGTTTCAAAGTCGAGCAACGCAAGTTATCAAATAGGCTCAGTAGGTAGAAAAAAGACTAAAAATGGAAAGAGTGTGCCCTTTAAGACAAATATAAGTATGAGACAAGTATCAAATCTCATACTCACTTCTAAACGGGAAGCATTGGCAAAAAAGCCTGTCGTAACTGCCTTCCTTACTGCCTGCAAAATGACTAATTTTAGCTTATACCTATTACACCATAAGCTCTTCAATGACGGAAAGAATTGCTCCACAAAATCTTTTAAACAAATCTTTAAAAAAAAATTATGCTGCTATCAAGAAAGAAAGCTGCAATAGCTAAGCCCGAGAATAGATCTTTAATTAGAGCCCTTAGCGGCATGTGTAGCGCTTCTTTGATGGGTTTTTGGTGGTGGAAAAGAATGCTTCAGGCAACAATATTCATTCGATGGTCTTGAAGACATAATTAAGAAAATAAAAGTGTACTCTCTAAAAGCTTATAGATGAGATCGTTACATACTTCAACATGATATTAGAGTAAGTAGAGGTTCAAGTCTCACCGCCACCCATTATTAAAAAAACGTTCACATGCTTGGCCCCGACATTAAGAAAATAAAAGTCTGTTCTTTCTAAAAACTTAAAACTTTTAGATGAGATGGTCACACACTTCAAAAAATGATAAGCGAGCAATCAGTTTTAAAACATGGGCAACTGCTCCATGGTCTGTTGAATGCTATTGACATTAACAACCACGTCAGCAAATTAAGTTACCTGCATATCCCCTTCGCAAGATTTCAATCCTATGCCCAACCGTTGTGTAATCCTTTTCAGTTGTTCCCTAACTTCAATTACTTTTCTCTGCATATAGATGTAGTGGGAAAAAGATCAAGGATGTCATGAGGGGCACCTCAAAACCCAAACAATGGATAGTGCATAAAACACTATTAATAATTTTTTTTTAAAAAGGGAGAAAACATCCAAATGCATCAAAATCATGCCGTGGAAGCTGGATTAGGACTTACCATAGCATGATAATTTACAAAATTCTTGTGACACCACTTCGAAGATTTATTAGACTGAATGAATCCTTTATACACATTTAAGAACGTAACATGGTCTCCCTGCAAAAGTACAGCAAAGTGAGCTGAGGGGGTACTTGTTGAGTCTTCTTCCAGTAAATTCATGTGAATTCCAAAAAGAATGGCACATTTATATATTTCCTTAATAAAATGCTTTTATAGTCACACAAATGTTATGACATGTTTAAGGCCACAAGTTTCAAAAGCATTACAGTCAAACAAATATTATGGGATAGTTAAGATCACAAATTTCAAAAGTCTACCTTCCTTTCTTAAATTTCGTGCCGAGTCAAACTTTTACAAATAGATTGAAATGGATGGAGTAAATAAATAGAAACAAATCCAGAGATCTAACTAAGGATGAGACAGTCAATTGGGATGAATCAAAACAGAACGGATGCAAAAAACAAAGATTGTGTTTTTACTTGGCGAAATTCCCAGGAAGGACAGACTTCTATTATTATTGCAACAAGAGGAAAATAAAAAAATCAAAAGGTGATAGTTAAACAGGATAAAAGCGGAAAATAAAAAAATTAGCCTCTTCTGTACATTGTGTGATTTATTTAAATTCTAAAGTTGAATCAAGTCAATGATGTCTAAATGATCTGGCATGAACTAGTAAACATACGAAATCTTGTCAATGGGTTTTCAATTGAATTATATAAAACTTCCCTTTCAACTTCTTAACTGTTCAAATCACAACTAAATATAAAGACAAACAATGTCACTCAAATGCAAGTTGCCGAAGGTGCACTTCATCATGTACTTTCAGTATACAAGTAAATTGTTACTGAGGTGAACTTAGTAAGCAAAAAGAAAAAACGAAAAACCTCGGCAGCTGCAAATCTCAACTTTGCTTCATCCAACTCCTTCTGCACTCCTCTAACATGAATCCAAATAGACTGCATAAATACCAATATGTTGGTCTAAAAAGACAGAAGTCATCTTTTATTGCTAAATCATTAGGGTTGGAAAGAAGAGGATTCACCTGTATGGAGAGCGTAGCAGCAATGGTAATTATTTCCTCAGTACATCCTAACTCACAAGAAGCCAAGATCATTTTAGATATTAACGGGTCCTATACAAAAATACAGGTTTTAGAAACTGAGTGAATACGAACATCCCTAAATCCATGAATTGATTTAGACATGAATTGAAGAGTCACATTGCATAATTGTAATGCACAGAGACTTTCAGTAAAGCATCAAGCATCTAGTTAATCAACTTCCAATTGAGCTCACACCTATGGCACTCGACAACGAATGCATCAGTATAAGAGCTTTGTATCGTAGACAGCATAAGTTCTCTTGGTAAAAACTGGTATTTATTAGTTAAGATTTAGACATTACAGAAGAAAAGGAATAATGCCCAGACTTTATCTTCCAGTTGCTATTGAGAACGATAGACTACAAAAAAAGGGAAAAAGAGTTCAGCGTTGCAGTTTAAGGAAGGCGCCTCAAACACAGTAGCTGGAAACAAATATTCATACTCTAAACATCTAACTACCTACCCCAAAGCCTTTTACAAAATTGAATTCTCTCACTCTCTAGGCGTTTATCACGGGTCTATTTATTATTGTTAGAGATATGTATGTCCACATAGGAATATGTGTGAAATTCAGATAGCTCTAGTTTTAGAGAACCCCGAATTTTTAGTATCGGAATGAAGCCAACCTCAATAAGAGTGGAATGACTATCAATAATTTTTTAGATGACCTCGACTAGTAAGGGGTTGAAGCATAGTAGATTGATTTGGTGGGTATTTTCAACGATTATAGTGAAATTAATGGAATAGAGAAAAGGCAACAAGAAGTTGCACTAACATCTAAGTTTACTCTTAATTACAGGGCATGGTTTGGGTACACTCATATTGACAGATGAAGATGAGACCTATGCAACCCCCCCTCCATATTTTACCTAGTCCCTTGCTAATTTTTAATATAATGGCAGTGTCTAATTTACTCTAGGTACCTGCTACCTTCCACCAACATAGTTAGAGGTCGTTTCGTAGGAAGCATTAGATAAAATAATGCATTTGTGTATTAATAATACCTTATATGGTACACTTTTTGAACTTATGCTAATTATGCAAGCGTTAGTTGTACACCATATTTGGTATTATCCTATGCATAACTAATGCATCGGAAATCATGGGTATGCATTAGCTTAATTAAAGACAAAATTGCCCTTCAAAATTTATGCTTGATTAAAATATGCTATTAATATTAATGCAAATTTGATACTGAAATTGCTCACGCTATTTATATCTATACTCTGCCAATTTCGTAGAACTGAAATGCACTTGTAATCAACTCATTTCCCTTTTATTTTTTTAATTCAAACTTTCTCTGCCTAATAATCCAACAAAGTGGGGAATAAAATTATATCACTAGTAGATAAATAAATACTTAGTATATTTCCTTTTTTATAGATAAATATTCAGTTCTATACTATATTAGTAGACAAATCAAATAATTTGTTTTAAACCTTTTCATATAAAAACATTCCTTAACATATGTTTCTTTTAAAAAGACAAAGTGAAGGACTAGTTATGAGGGTATTTTTGTAAACAAACAATTCTTTTAGAAATTGTGCAATGCTTTTAATACATCAAACCAAACAATGAATAAGAAATATGTCACATAACTAATGTCAACATTAGTAATACACCCTATTAAGCATTATTTTTATGCACCCTACCAAACGACCCCTTATAGGGATAACTTTGCGCACCAAGACTTAGGCAAATAGGAAAAAGTCACCTAGCATTCTTTTGCCTCTGTTGGGATTTGAACCCAGGTCTCCTATGGTTTCATTTCATTTTATTGACTTGCTGGGCCACATCACAAGTTACTTTTAACAATGCATAAATATTCCTTGCTCATTAATCTTGTATGATTTTTTTTTTAATCATTTTATTAGAGAATGGAGGGAAGATGGGGTAGCGTTTGGTGAGAAGTGTCATAAAAAGCTAATAGAATTGTTAATTTGACGGGAAGAATCCAACTTGCAAGTCATATTACTATAGCTGAAAAAAGGTTTGTACTGAACAGCAAATAAGAAACATGTTACGAATTCTAATGGTGCATATGAGATGGCCGATTAGAAACATACCAGTGGAAACTCTGCAACCTGGAATCCAGTAGGTGAAGTAAGTTTGGCATCGTCATCTAATACTCCAAGTGAATACAGTATTTCAAGTGCTCTTATCATCGCTTCAGGTGATGGAGATGCTGGCCAATCAAAACCCAAGATATTATCGATGCCTAAGGCCTTCAACTGGGGCATTGAAAAAGAAACGGTATTAACTAATATCCAACACATTTCTTGACAGGCTGAAATAGATGAGACTCGGATTGGATTTGAATCCACAAAGGAAATGAACAGATAAAAATCCTAGCAAAGGCAATATGACAATTCCTCTCGACATATCTACTTAGAAAAGAGAAAGTTGAGTAGTTGATTGAAAAGATTTACTAGAATTTAAAGATGCAACGGTTAGGGATAGGATTGATCAACCAGAGGAATATTTTCCATATTTCAATTTTCATAGCAGAGATTACAAATATGACACCCACTAAAATAAACCATTTAATGTGTCACTAAATCCAGCATTTCTTTTCAAGCTATTAGTTTTGTCTGGATGCATCTAAAGTGTAGAACTTACCCTTACATAACGAAATGATTTTCTCTTGAATGAATATTACCCCCAATTGAATAGTAGAAGCTTCATGAATGAGCAAACTCTGGTGGTCTTACAGAAAATAAATCATAAAAAGAAATTTCAGCATTCATAAACCAACTATGTTATTTGCTTCCTAGAAGTCAGATGTTGAGTTAGATCAAATTACGGACAAAGACGATTACAAACAAGGAGGTTACAACGAAGAAAAGGAAGAAAGAACAAAAAATACTTGATATTCTACGGGTAGTAGTCTCATTTCCTCCCAACCTTCCATTTGTGTGGGAAGATTGAGAAGAATGAGGAAAATAATGCTTTAGTTCCTAAATAATAACACATCAAGCATAAAAAAGAAAAGAGAACAACACATGAGATGTGGGTTAGGTGCACTTCAGGGGTTCGAACTGTCGCCGTTGTTGTCAAAGGCGCGCTTAAAGCACGCGCTTAAGCCCCGAAGCGAGGCTCAAAACACGTTGAGCGCTTCGCCTCGCTTTGTGGGCGCTTTAGTGTCGCATCAAAGCTCTAAGGCATACTTTTCCTTGCCAATGAGTGTAATCCTGAAAAGACGACCTTAAACAATGATATTTCACTTTATCGTGAATTTTTTTTCAATTTTTTGTCCACATATTGGTTATTCATGCTTATAATGATTAGTCTTGGACTACATGCATATTTTTTTTCTCCCGTTGCGCCTTTTTTCATTAAAGCCCACGCTTTATTTGCGCTTTGTGCTTAAAGCCCTAATAGACCTTAGAGCTTTTTTGCGCTTTTCGCCTTTGATAACACTGTGACACAATCCTGGTATTTAAGTGGAGGAAGGTAAAAAGGTGGGTCCATCATCCATCGAGTTTCAAATTGAGCACCATTCCTTGGGGATTTCTCGGTTATCAAAAAAGAAACACATCTGGCATGAAATTTTTCCCGGGCAGACGATCTACCCGGACTCCCTAATAAGGTCATATTTACAGCTCCATACCTCAGGGGAAAAAGTCATAATGGAAAAGCATGGCATTAACATCTTCTTGGTTCAAGAAAGGCATACCTGGATGACACAGGAAACAAGGTTTGATCTCTGTATCTCGGGTATTCCCCCAACAGACATCTCAGCGGCAAAATAATCTTCTGTGTAGAGTCTGAACAGAAAATAGAAGAGTCAGCAATTATATTTCTTAAATGGAAAGGTATTTTATAAGCATCCCCAGGACTAGAGACAAATTAAGAATCCTCTACTTCCTAATTAAACATAGTCATTTAAAAACAGAATTAATGACATGAATAAGGTGATTTCATTCACCAACTGAGATTTATGATAGAAAAAAAAAACAGTAAGGCGTCAATTCATTAAATTCAGATAAAATGTGCTATAAATTAGTACTTGCTCTGTTTCAAATCGAAACTTCATGGTTTGAATTAACGATATAAGGCAATGTTTACCGAATAACTCATTGAGTTGGGAATTTAATACGTGAATTGTTTCACATGGAAAAAAGGAAGATGATAGATTTTTTTTAGTTTATTTACATGTTGATTAGCACAAGAATGAATTGTTACATACATAATATGTATTACCATGTCAGCAATGCAAAGATTAAATAGGCCCAAACCAAACTGGAGATATGATATAACAATTTGGAACTTAGGGAGTGTTAAGCTTTGAAGAAATCAATCATTACGTAATGATATGTATCCTTCCATGGTGCTTCTAAGGGTAAGTTTCACATTATTCTGTGGTAAGGCACCTACCTAAAACACTTCCCCGGTCGAACTCTTCCAGCTCTACCAGCCCTTTGCCGAGCAGATGCCTTTGATATGGGTGCCACCACCAAATTCTCAATATCTGAAATCTGATGTAAAGCATATCCAAAAAGAAAACGCGATATCAGGCAAGACATGCATATATTGCACTATCTTTTGGCTTGTGTTAATTTGAATTCTTTATGCACTAACTACCAGAAACTGAAGCACCAGAATTGAGGAAAGCTCAATACAAAAAAATATATAGTTTTCCTCAGAAGAAGCTAAAGTATAACATATAGAAGACCATGCTTCATAGTGATAGATTAAAACCCACGTTTGCTCATTAAAAGCATGTTTTGAGAATCCATCCAGTTAGGAGCAAAGTGACCAACGGGAAGAATGAGGGGGCTTCGTGATAAAAAAATTCAAGCTTACACAACACAAACTTATTATACAAGTTTCTACGAAGGTACAGTCAGGAGTAATTATGTGGAAACAGATAATGCATGTAAAATATGACAATACTGATTCTTGGTGCACAAAGCCAGATAAAGACTTAGAAAATTGCGACTAAAATGAGGCCCAAAACCGATGTGTGTGCAGAATTAACCAAAATAGCAGCAATGTCATCAACCAGAAAAGGCTGACCAGAAAGCATGGGAAAAGAGTTAAGTAAGTCAAACAGAGAAAAACAAAGTACCGGGTTGTAGAAACGTTGTTTTGAGAACCCGCTATCAACAACATAGACAATACCCTGAAAGCAGAAAGAAAAATGCCAGCTCAGGAATGTGATGAAGACAAACCTAGCAACATCTATGCCTCACAGAATTTGGCCCCGAGGTTTCAGATTTATACCTCTAACGTCAATGACGTCTCAGCAATATTCGTTGAAAATATCACTTTTCTCTTACCTCTAGGAGTAGGGGAAAACACAAGGTCCTGCAAATCAAGAAAAAACAGAACTATTTGGTGAAAGTTCAACAAATCTTAACCTAAAAACTGCATGATGCATTACCCCACCTGATCTGCTCGAGGAAGTCCCGAGTATAGCGGCACAGCAACCAGTCCTGCAAGAAAAGTGAACCAAAAAGGCACTGTATTTCTCTACAACCACTTTTCTATTATTTATTAGCAATACTATTAACATTTAACACTCAGCAATAGCTAAGGGAATTATTCAGTACCTTGCTTCCCACTACTTTGGGCTTCTTCGGTGAGCAACTGTATTGCAGCATCAATATCATCTTGACCAGTGAGAAACACCAAGATATCTCCCGTCCGCTCCTACAAGTCAAAGAAGAGACAAATCTAGGAAAGTAATCCTGATGAAATCAAAGATAAGACCGAGCAGAAATTTTGAGACATCACGAATTTCAATCATTGTCTCATTCAAAGACATTTACTCCAGGAGGCCACATGGAACGCATTGTGGACTAATGAAACAGGATAATGAAGCATAATACTCAGCTGTGTTTCTGCCCCAAAAATTGTCTGAGTAGGCCAACCCCCTCAACTTAAATGGGTCTTTGGAAATTTATTTACCATGAGCTTGCAAATTTGTCTCAAATTTACATTTGAACATGATGTGGCCAAACAGATCAAAGAAGTCATGCTCTAGTGTGTACCTGGTCATGGATCGACAACACTGTTGAAACAACGGCCCGAACGTAATCAGAAACAGGATCATCAACATAGAATATCTCCACATTAAATCCCCTACCCTGGAAGATCAGTGTAAAAGATGATACTTCAGTAATGTTGCAAATCAACCAAAGAAAATCCCTGACGAAATCTGCTGCCTAGATGTTTCACAGAATATGTAAGATTCTATAGTCATGTTGTAACTCAACTAAGAGGTCTAGTCAATCAACTTTATTGATTTTTGGCTGTGCAGAGAAAGCAGACTGCAAAGAGTAATTGTATCACAAATCCATATACCTCAACTGACAGAATAGCAGGTTCTCTTGTTGGTCCTTGCTCCTGCTCTCGTCGTCTTTTGCTAATATTTTGTCACATGCAAAAGTTTTAGTGCACACTAAACCTAGATACTAAAAAAAGATAGGCGGTTGTTTATGAAAACACAATTACTGATTTTCGGAACGAAATAATATGATGCTGAAGGAAATTATGATGTATAGAAAAGGAATAAACGCTGCTAGAAAGTTGAAGCATAAAATAACAAGTGTTACTCAGAAGAGCGGAGGAGTAATAGGTTTCTTACTTCATGATATTGAAGTGTCAAAGGAATCAAAACTAAGAATTATGAAATTAACATTCCTTTAAGCAGTTCAACTAATCTACCACATGCTTCTTTCTCAATAGCATGGATAATTTACCAACAAACTAGCACTATGAAGTTTCATATATCTTAAAGTGGAGATATATGAAACAAAGATAGCAAAGAGAAATCAGCTGTAGGGATTGTCTTCTTAACTGAAATTGCATCAACAGATAGCAGGCAGGAGATTTGGAATTTTGACTTTTGAGTATATAATTATAAAGCTTCAGTAAACACTCATCACAAGAATAACAAACCTGGTATTAAAGAAAGCAGCCATTGATTTTGCTTCAATCGTAGCCGATGATATTATTATACGTAGCTCTGGACGACGCCTTTGAATCTAAATTTTGTAGTCACAGGAAACAATAACATTTAAGAGAGAAGAAATAAACTAAGTGCACTCAAACGATAAGATAATACGATAACCAGTCTAGAGTAATTGGTGATCAACCTTTTTCAGTAGTCCCAATAAGATGTCCGTCGAGAGAGACCTTTCGTGGGCTTCATCCACCATTATCACACTGTATGATTGAAAAGACAAATCAAGGTATACGATTTTATCCTTCCAGTAGATATTTTCAATATCTATTTGACATAGAAAGTGGATTAATTTCATAAACCTCCTGAGTTTGGGGAAAATCAGGGTACTTTAGAATTAAGAGATCCTTCAAGAACAAATAAGCAAATTTTTCTTTATATTTCTTTGTCAATTTAT
Organism: Nicotiana knightiana; assembly: GCA_005239525.1. Taxonomy (NCBI): domain Eukaryota; kingdom Viridiplantae; phylum Streptophyta; class Magnoliopsida; order Solanales; family Solanaceae; genus Nicotiana; species Nicotiana knightiana. The sequence goes on along the minus strand of ML405445.1, from coordinate 44,471 downwards.
ATTTTTCAACCAATTTTACAAGCTCAAGTTTTGAAGAAATGCTAGCTCAGAGTTCAGTGTTGTCAAAGGAAATAGGAATAATAAAGCGCCAAGTGTCTATTGGAACTTTATGTGCAGCCCATTAAAATATAACGATTGAAAAAGATGCAGGAAAAAAATATATATACACACACACCCAAAAAAAAACATGTAATGCAAAAAAGATAATTAAAAAACAAACAAGAATCATATGGACTAAGAAATTGAAATTTTTGCAATCGAGTGAGACATGTTGTCTTATATTTTGCCCCCGGGGCTTTGGGATAGTGATAAGAGCGCAACACATGATGTGTGGTAAAGCAAACGTCAAGATTTCGAACCCTGCCGCACATAAAACCCTAGTATTTAAGTGGTGAAGGGTAGGGGGTGGACCCATTATCCACCAAGTTCCGAACCGTGTGTAACTGGCCCTCGGGGATTTCTCAGTATTCAAAAAAATCATTTGGAATTTATGATTTTGAAGTAAGAATGCAATTTTAAGTTGTTACAAAATAGTGATCACTTTTCATATATTAAATTTCTAATCACTAACATTGTCATCCATTATGCTTCCTCAACAATTAATATACCACTTTGTCAGCTATATTACTGGTTAAGTATTTCCCTTTTCGACATAGCACCTGCGAGCACAAATTTTAGCGCCTTCGTCTCTGAAATACTGTGTTAAATAAGCGAGACGAACACCCAACCAGCATTGCACCTAACTTCAGGCGTTAACCATGCTTCAGGTAGACCTCTAATAACATTATTCCTATTTGGGGTATCAATTCATTTTGCAAATTATAGGTCTAAAGCTAGACATAACTATAAAATACCCAAAATTCACATAGGTGTGGGTGGAACCACCAACGAAATAAAATAGATAATGAAACAATTGTGAAGTTAAAAGCCTAGCGCTACAGATAAAGAGAGCAAAATTTCATTACTCTGAATCGAGCATTATCCACCGGAGTGAAGACGGATGATCTTCAAATGTTGACCGATCTCATCCTAAGCTTAATGGAACTGATTGATAAAGTTCCACCCCATAGCTAACAGATAAAGATAGCTTCCTATCCTAACAAATGTTTACCAACATGTAAGACCTCCTTAATGCGTCTTCAAGTTGTTCTAATGGCTCTCGAGTTTCGGAATACTTGTTAAGTTCTGCAATTTGTAGTTGCTCCAATAAATTACCGACTAACTAGATATGTTGCGAGAGTTGCCTGCAATTCTTTTTGTGCATCCAAAGATGTGTTTGCATCTTTTACAATCATCCTAATTAGTTTCACAGGATTAAGGCCAGAAAGCTCCCTTATGTTCTCCCACGAACCCATCCTCAATCTTGTATTATTCCCTCTACGGCTGTACCCATTTACTTTCAAGTCAATTATAACCATATACCCATATCAATGTAATGACCACAATATGATCAACGGCTCACTCAAAACTTTAATATAATAAACTTACCAGCAAGTTTTTCTAGGTTGATCTTTTCCTTCTCTTGGACAAGTTGACCTTTAAATTATCATGTGCTTGCACAAGTCAACATGCAGTTAGCTGATTCAGACACCGTATTAAAAAATAGACGAGAAATAGCTACTCAACCTGCATGTCCGTTCAAGAGCATGTAAGCTTAAAAATCGGTCAACGAGATCTCAAAGATAGTCAACACCCCAATGGACCTCTCACTTTCGTTTTTGACAAAGAAACGGTTTTCAAGTTGATGCCGCTGTCCCAATTTATGTTGTATATTTTCTTTTTTAATCCGACTAAAAAATAATGTCATATTTCTTCTTAAGCTACATGCCAGTGGCCACATAAACAGGGGTTGGCTGGTGAGTAATTGAATTTTATGTTGACACTTGAAAATTGTTTCTTTATCAAAAACGAAAGTGAGAGGTCCAATGGGCTGTTGAATATCTTCGAGATCTCGTTGACTGATTCTTAAACTTACATGCTCTTGAGCAGACATGTAGGCTGAGTAGCTATTTCTCGTCCACACTTTAATACGGTGTCTGAATCAGCTGACTAGACATTAACTTATGCAAGCACGAGATAATTTAGAGATTAACTTGTCCAAGAGAAGGAAAAGATCAACCTAGAAAAACTCGATGGGTAGCTTATTTTATTAAAGTTTTGAGCAAGTCGTTGATCGTATTGTGGTCATCACATTGATACAAGGATGTGGTTATAATTGACTTGTAAACTGGTATAGCCATAGTGGGAACAATACAGGATTGAGAATCGATTCGTGGGAGAACATCAAGTGAAACTAATTGGGATATTGTAAGAGATGCAAACACAACTCGGATGCAGAAAAAGAATTGCAGGCAACTCGCGCAGCATCTCAAGTTAATCGGCAATTTAATGGAGCAGCTACAAATTGTAGAACTTAAGAAATATCCCGAACTCGAGAGCCATTAGAACAACTTGAAGATGCATTGAGGAGGTCTTACATGTTGGTCAACAGTTGTCAGGATATGAGCTATCTTTATCTATTGACTATGGGATGGAACATTACCAACCAGTTCCATAAAGCCTAGGATGAGATTGGCCAACATTTGAACATCATGCCTCTTTTAACTCCTGTGGATAATGCTCGATTCAGAGTAGAAACTTTTCACCCTTTATATATAGAGCTAGACTTTTAGCTTTACAATTGCTTCATTATCTATTTTATTTCATTGGCGATTCCCCCCACACCTATGTGTTTGTTCTTACTCGTATGATCTATGATCTAGATGATCAATCTCTAAGTTACTCTGACACGGGTGGGGGTAGGGTTGTGCATTTGGATCGGATATCCGAGAATTCGAACTGATCCACTCTATTCGGATTTCGGATATTCGAATCGGATATGGGTTAGGTTTTTTAAAAGTTCGAAAATCCGGATCGGATTTGAATTGATATAATTTTAATTTTATCCGACCCAAAATCCGATTACATGGACACGTATAAATATTAGACTTAAATTTTAGGGTTAAGTTTCTCATTTCATCTATTTCTCTTCAGATTCTTCTTTTCTTAGTTTATATCGAAGTTTCTCTCTCAAACCTCTCTTCAGATTGCTTTGTCCGCTTCTCTAAGTCTTACCTCTATGTTTCTCATTCTCTCCTTCCTATCGATGGACAATGATGTCTCTCCCTTATTAGACATTTGTTTGGAATTTCAGTTTATTTTATTTTACTATGAAACTATGTTGCCTATTGCTATGAAAGACATTTCTTGCCTTTCAATTTAATAGAATGGTGAATAGTAGCCTTAAAAAGTACAGTAGCCGATTAGATTGTTAGTAGTCTTAATAAGGCATACAATCCGATCCGAAAATCCGAAATATTTACCCGATCCGAACTTTAAAATCCGATCCGATCCAATTTAATTTCAGATTGGATTCAGACTACATTTTATAGAACCCGAAATCCGAATTTACAATCCGAAATGTGCAAAATCCGATCTGATCCAACCGATGCACAACCCTAGGTGCGGGTGGTACACGGGTACGGATCTAGAGGTCGGATCCTTCGAGATGTAAATTCTAAGATTCAGGGATATGGATCTTAGTACGGATAAGGGTGGGGGATCCGGCAAAAAGTAAATCAAAAATATAAAAATATCACTAAATTATGAGAAATTTTGTGGAATACTTACGTATAGCTTATAAAATGTGGATTTTCTTTTAATCTCAAGTTGTAAATAAGCAAAGTATTGATTTCCTAGATAAGATATGTTATTTTCTTCAAATTTACCCTAGTTTTGGTTCTGATTTCGGGAATCAAATTGTATCTCGTCTCGAATCATTCCGTCCGTCGTGGTTAAAGTACCCAAAATTGTTTGACCAGATCCGGTACGGATCCAATACCCACACCTATACTAGTGTGGTGTCGACAAGGGTGCGTCACCTAAACTGCCATGTCGGAGCAACTTATATCAATCTTAATAGCATCCAATTGCATTTATGGAACCTTAACTTGGCTTACATCATTTGTAGCTCCTTACCGTTAGAAGAACAACCAATAGTCTAAACAACAAAACACTTATATCATTGTACATCAAGTCTCAACTTTTACAATCTTATACTGATCAAGTCCAAGAGCCCGACAACACATGCATTATAAAAGGATATATCAATATATAAGTCAACTAATAAAGGTGAGTGTCCAAAGATGCCAGAATGTAATAAGTTGACCGGCTAAAATGAGAAAAGTGGGTGCACAATTCTGGAGCTCTCAACAAGCCAAAAGCAAATGTAAGCTCCCAACTTCTGCACAGTGCACAGAGTCTTTACATCACACATATAGTAACCTACGAAAGGAGGCACAACGCATAAAAAGTACCTATACTTGCTCAATAGAGGATCATCCATCATTTCCCTCAGCAAAACTCCATCGGTAAGAAATTTGACCCTAGTTAATTCCTGTTGTACAAGAACACCCCCCATTACTATTCCATGTCAACATATTTTATCCCCAAAAAGAACTATTCAAGGTCAACATAGTCACAAAGCAATACCAAAATAAACTTAAGTCCTTTCCTTGAAAAAACATTATAAGACCTAACACCATGAAATATGCAATCCCAACAGCTGTCAAAAGATATATCTGTTCTTTTTGGAACTTAGGAACTCTAAAAATACCCATGAATCATGATAAAGCAAAAGATCATTCCTTTATCCCAGTAAAACGGTAAGTACAAAGAAAGAGCTCCCACCTCATTTGTGATATCTTCAAATCGAATAGTATAACCAACTTCTTCACCAAGTTTAACATCCATTTCTTCGGCAACTCTTGAAGCAACTGCCTGCACTTTAAAAGATTGAGACTTGAAAGAAGTTTTTCAATTTAATTAAACCATAGACATTATGGTCCAAAAGATTATGAGCAGGATGTCTGCGTTGGTTTTCAATACCATATGTTTGGGCCAACAAGTGGTGTTATATTTACCAGAAGTTCACACCACGAAGCTGAACTGCGACGCTTAAAACTGAATCCAACAGAAACAAGAATAGCCATCTTCATTCTTCACAGTTTCACAAAACAAGTTTTATGTTATGGGAAGTAGTTAGTATCCTGTTGACTAAGTAAAATCCATTCCACACTCTTTTAAGCGCAAGACGATTAACAAAAATTAGGGCACCATCTCAACATTAACACTTTTCACTTTCTTAACCAAGAAACCAAAGTTATTACACAACAGATAACGTTAACTGTAAATAGCCAAGTATCCGGATGACTCTCAAAAACAAAGTTACAAGTTCAAATATATCTCTCCCTCAAAAAATGATATCAGACGTACATATAAGAAGACATAAAAATTCACTCTTTAAAGAGCATATAGAGCTTAATCACATAATAATACCTGGACTGCCAGTCTCCTTGGCTGGGTGCATGCTATCATACGCCCTCCCTCAGCCCATCCAGCTTCTTTGAGATACTGCACACATTAAAATGTATCAAATACTGTTAAGCTTTTCAAGTTTCAAGAAAAAGGTTCATTTCTCTAAACAAACTAAAACGAAATGTACATTCACATGTCCTAGACAAAGAATAAAGATACTACAACCATGGTGCCACTTGACAGTGATGTGTTTAATAGAAAAACTGTTCTTTGGTAAAATTATTTATGATTAATTGCCGAAACTACTGAAGAATTTTACACCAAATAAGCGGAAAACAATTTGCTGCCATTACGAGGCTATGTCATTTTCCGCTTCGCTCCCACTTTATATCTCTTGCTCCTACCAACATATATACATTACTTCCACTCTTTGCAATTTAAATTTATTAGTAAGTGCCACCTCACATGCTGCATAATCCCCCCTCCCCCCAACCACTATCATGTTGCACCAAATTAATTTTCTTCTTTTTTGAATTTTATTTTCGACCAACCATCGGAAATGACATAGGAAATGATCTCCTTAGATAAAAAATTTCTAATATATACTATTTTTTACGGATAAATTCACCTATGTGAAAAGGGCTCCACTCCTGGATCAATGGAGGAGCCACATACAAGGAAGTTTGTCGGAAAATAAAAAAGGGCAGCCCGTTGCACAAAGAATCTCACATTCACGCAGGGTCCGAGGAAGGGCCGCGCCCCAAATGGTATGACGTAGTCAGCCTATCCTAATGCAAGCATTAGTGGCTGCTTTCACAACTCGAACACATAACATGTAGGTCACACGAAAATAGCTTTACCGTTGCTCCAAAACTACCATGTATATACGGTAAAGAAAATTGTATGTATATAAGTTTATGAATCCCCTTGATACAAGCGTAGCTTTTAGTGTAGCGACGAAGATGGCATTTTTTGAATCCCCTTATTAGACTTTATTACCACAGTTTCGGATAATGGAGGAGGGTTGATGGTCAAATGCAAAATAGTCTAACTATGATGAATTATCTGAACACGCATAATGGATAATGAGGTCTGAGGATTCATACAGCCGGCTCCAACAAGATTCAGGGTTGAGACACAATTGATTAATTGAACATTTTTCTAAAGAGAACCTTTTACATCTCATACCAAATTTAAAAATATCAAATGTATAGAAAACAAAGAAAAACAACCTGAGGAATTTGAGTGGTTTTGCCACTGCCAGTTTCTCCAACAATAATGGTGGTGGCATGAGTCTCCACTAAGTAAAGGATATCAGTTCTGTACTTGTACACAGGTAGTCTCTGCCTTTGCTTCTCTAAACTCCCATAACCAAATCTTGAAATTCCACAAATATTATATAAATAACACAACATAGAAATTGAGGTGTTAACATAAATACTAGGGTTGTCAATCTTGGCCCCAGCCCAAATGACCCCCCCCACCCCCAACCCGTCTAAGGTTGGGCTAGTCATGGACCCGCCCATTTATTGATTTCAGCTCATCTTGACCCAACTCATCTCAACCCATTTAAAATTGGGCTGATTTTTAGCTCAAATTGATCCATGAGTAACTTTACCAGAATATCTTAGAAATAAATTTTTTTGTTTGATATGTTATATATGACCATAACAAAAGAAAAATAGTCTTATTTAGTAAATATACAATTCATAAGAAAACAACACAAGTAAAGCTCGATTAAGGTTGGGCAGGTTGGACTATGATCTAAATTTTAGCCTATCTTGACCCAACCTATCTTGTGCCAAGTAACTTTTGGGTGGGTCATTTTACCCGCCTAATTATTGACTCAACCCGTTTTGACCCGCCCAAAACCAGCCCAACCCGCCCATTTAACACCCCTAATAAATGCATAGGCATAACAAAGAAAGCAGTAAAAGTTACCCAGAGGAAGAAGAGGAAGAAGTAGGATAGAGAAGAACACCACCCTCTTCATCATCTACAAGGCGGGGACGTTCAGTTCCCGGTTTCCAAAATTGAGACATTTTTGTAAGCTGGAGAGACTTTTTGAGGTTCTTTTCTTCACTGGAAATTTCAGACTAAAGAGGAACAAGAAAGAAAACGAGACGTGAAATGGGAAACCATCACTTCTTCCAACTGAAATTCAAAGTAAAAATTCAAAACTACAAAATAAGAGCCAAAAAGTAAACTCAAAACAACTGTTAACACCAAAAGATCATAATCAACATAAGGGAATTGGGATTTTGAAGAGAATTAAAAAAAATGGAAACTTTCAACTGAAATTAAGCAAAATCTATATTAAGTATGGAAATGTTCATGCTCATAACGACATAGTATCAGTGGATTGTTTATAGAATTACCTAAAATCAGAAGATTTAGAGGGGAATGGCGACTAGGGTTTTGAAGCTGTGAAGTAATTGGAGGTTGAACATGGGTTATATTTTAGCTGACATTACTTCATTCACCGTCAAAAATGGCGGAGTTTGTACTCTGATCGTGGAGGAGGAAACTGTTAGCCGAAACGAAGGGGGAACTTGTGTTTGTATTAGCGATTGTGAATCTCTTAATGCTTTTATAAATCGCAATCTAAGAATGCGTTTTATAAAATGCAATCGAGCTTCTCCGCTTGCAATTGTTTTTTACTATTATTATGTTTTATACTCTTAAGTTTACTTTAAAAAGCAAACTCCCCTCTGAACTTTAAATAATAGACGTTCTCCCCCCCTAATATGTCAAGTACCTTACATTATCAACTTTTATCTTTCTTTTACTTCTTTAAAATCATTTTATATATAATCTTTTTAAATTTATGTAACAAACTTACCTAGTGAATACATTATCAACTTTTATCGTTCTTTTACTTCTTTAAAATCATTTTATATATAATCTTTTTAAATTTATGTAACAAACTTACCTAGTGAATACATTATCAACTTTTATCGTTCTTTTACTTCTTTAAAATCATTTTATATATAATCTTTTTAAATTTATGTAACAAACTTACCTAGTGAATACATTATCAACTTTTATCGTTCTTTTACTTCTTTAAAATCATTTTATATATAATCTTTTTAAATTTATGTAACAAACTTACCTAGTGAATACATTATCAACTTTTATCGTTCTTTTACTTCTTTAAAATCATTTTATATATAATCTTTTTAAATTTATGTAACAAACTTACCTAGTGAATACATTATCAACTTTTATCGTTCTTTTACTTCTTTAAAATCATTTTATATATAATCTTTTTAAATTTATGTAACAAACTTACCTAGTGAAAAAATAAATAGTTTTATTTTTTAGTGGAATAAATGAACAAAACAAATAATTAAGTTTATTAATAACAATTAAATATTATTTACACAAGTGACAGTGGAAACTTTATAAACATAGTATTTTATATAGTACGAAAAATAGCTTATAAGATAGGTGAATTTTATAACAAATTCCTAAAAATAATGGTGGCATGAGCCTCCACTTAGTGAAGATTATCAGTTCTGACTTCTGTACTTGCACACAGGTTGCCTCTGTCTTTGCTTCTCTAAAATCCCATACCAAAATCTTGAAATTCCACAAATAATTAGTTAAATAACGGAGTAGTTTTACAGATAAATCTATATTATATTAAAAATAAAATATCTATAATTAAAATAATATATAACTTAAAAAATCACAAAATAAGTAAGTAAAAATAAAAGGTTTCGAATCCAGCAAATTAGATGCAATGTGGTAGAAATTCTGAGTGACCTCATTTGGTTTTTTTTAAGATTAAGACATCTGAATCTGAATACACATCTGAATATATTAAGATGTGTATTAAGATCAGAATAGAAATAATTAAGACTGTTTGATTTTTAACATCTAAATGTATAAATTTATCTTTATTTGAAAATTAATAAACATAAAATTCAAATGAAATACTAACTGATCTAATATTTTATCAATAAAATATATATTTTTTAAAATATGATAGTTGTTGATGGTGATGGCTAACGGATGAATGCCGACTAGAAGCGGTGGTTGGTGATAGTCTTGGTTGATGACGGTGGTTTATGCTAGTAGCTACTAGTGATTGATAGTGGTGGCGATTATGATTGAGGATGGTGATGGTGGGTGGTGATAGTTAATAATGGCGAGTGGTGATAGTAGTTGTGACTGAGAAAGATGGTGGGTGGTGGTAGGTTATAATAATGGGCAGTGTCGGTTGTGGTTGTTGATGGTGATGGGGTGGTCACTTGTGGTAGTTAAGGAGGATAAGTGTTGATTGTGAGTGAGAATGATATATGGTGGTCGGAGTGGTGGGGATAGTGGGTGGTGATGGTCGATAATGGTGGCGGCAATAATTGAGGATGATGGTGGCTTGGTAGTGGTGGTCGTGGTGGTCGTGGTTGAGTATGGTAGTCGTGGTGGTGGTGGTGGCATAGTGGTAGTTGATAATGGTAGGCGGTGGCGGCAGTTAATAATGAATATGTGATAGCATCTTAATGAAATTAAGTCTCTGTTATAGATCTTAATCATACAGACCTATTCAGACCCATTAAGTGGTTGTGAAATAACAAAAACAAACACACTTAATGATTAAGATCTGAATAATTAAAATTCAGACTTTAAAAACAAACGCACCTAATGTCTGAGATCTGAACGATGAAGATTCAGACCTCCATTAAGTGCAAACAATTGAGGCCTGAACCTATAAAATTCAGATCCTGGAACCGCCTCCTCTGAATGATACATTAGAAGCTAGTGTTGCTAAAAGGATACAAGAACAACTCACTCAGAGAAAGAATAAAGTTATTCCCACAGAAAACTCAGCATCTAAAGACAACCCCTCACAAGCTTAATGTAGCTTGAATAATTAAAATTCACCAGAAACAAAAGCATTTCTGGTGATTTTTCACCAGTAGTTTACAATTGCTTTTTATAAGTTGGAACCAACAGAAAACAAACTATTGCCTTTTTAATGATCTTCAAACCGTTAAAGGCTCTTTCGTGATTTCGTTCCAAATTACTCAAAATCGTGGCCAGAGACGTTCAAATAGGTGCTCTCCAATGTGGCACCTCGACTGTACACCTGAATACTAGAGAGAAAGCAAACCGTTAGATCCATTTTCTGCAATAATATCTATGCAATTCTAATGTCGACAAAGACAACTTGGAATCCTTAATAACAAGTTCAATCCAGGCGAGAAAGAGAAAGGGAGAAACTTGCACGGAAACATCAGTTTTCGAGTGTTAGCATATACAAATGAATGACAAGAATGTGCATGCTAATGAAGATAAAACAACTTTAAACAAGTGAAAAGGTTGTCTATGTATGCAAACAAAGTTTCCAGATATTATAAGTTATGAATGTTCTGATTTAGAGAAAAGCAAGTAAAGAAAAAATAGATCTACAGAAATAGAACCTTTTCAACTTTAAGAATGTAATCTTCCTCAAGTGCAGTGATACAGAGAACACTTTAGCTAGAGCCACACATTGATTCAGATGCCTTTAATGGATATCTCCAACTGCTCGATCCTTTTGGCTAGATCATGCTTCCCACAATTCTTCAATCCATCTGTGACCATGTCAAAGCTTCGTGACATAGGCAACAGATTTAACTCGGTCATTTCTACTAAATAGTTAGCAGCCTCTACAAATCTACCTCCACGAGAGCACATCTTTATCAACATAGTATAAAGTGGTCGATTCGGTGGATGCCCCTTCAGCTTCATATCACTGAAAAAGCTAAATGCATCATCAAACTGTCCTCTGCGGAAGAAAGCTTTTAGAATTGGAGCATATAAACTAGGAAATGGCCGCTGTCCATCTTCAATTGACCGATGAAGAATCTGAAATGCCTCATCTATCCTCCCTACTTTTGATGCTGCAGTTATAACAATTTTATATGTCTCAATATCAGGACAAAGCCCCAATCTACAAACATCATTGAAAAGGTCAATGCAAAAGTCAATCTCCCCGGTTTTACATATAGCTTCTGCCAACGAATTGAAAGTTCCAACATCTGGAACGAACCCCTCCTTTGTCATTTTCCTCACCAGTCCTTTAGCTGATTCAAGATAGCCAGCATTAAGCAACCCATCAATTAGAAGGTCCCTCCCACGTACCGGAGGATTGAATCCCTTTCGACTCATTTCCTCCAAAAACTCTTGTGCCTCTCTCATCTTCCCTGCCGAACACCAGCCATTTACAAGAATGGAATATGTCTTCTTATCTGGAACAGTACCTTTTCGTATCATCCTCCGAATCAATGCATAGGCCCCTTGGAAATTCTTGACCTCGCAAAGAGCAAAGAGCAAAGCATTGTATACTTCGGTGGTGTGAGGACAATTGAAGTTCTTGAGCCGATTGAAGAGCTCGACAGCCTGATCAATGAGACCACGCTTACCATAGTGTTCAATAATAAATGAAACGATGGAGGGTGAGATAGGGATATTCTGGGCTTTCATCTGCTGGACTACTTTCCACATTGTCTCCCAGTGGGCAGTCCGGGCAAGGGTTTTAAGAAGCTCTTCGAACTCGACGGTAGTTGGGTCATACTGAGGGTGTTGAGTCCGAGCCCAATTGAAGAAGCGAAATGATTCAATACCATGTTGGCAACAACTTCGAAGGATACGGTACACCAGTTCTGAGTTAACAATACTAGAAATATGCATCTTGTTGAGGGTCCGCTCCATGTAAATATCTCGCCGAACAATGTTAGATATATGATGAATTGTTGCAAAGTAGTCATCATTAGGTACACTTCTGCTGCAACTACCTTTGCCCCCGAAAGGATTGCTATCCGGGTCGACGGAAGGTGTTATAGTTTTAAGACACCTAAAAGTGCTGGTGCTGTTGGTTAATATAGCTGAATGTGAAGTCCTTTGAAGAAAGATTCTGGCAAACATTGAAAGCATTCCTGAGTAGCAAATTGGTTCAAATCCGCTTGAGGTAAACTAACTCAATTATTTGGAATTCCAGCTGCATTAACTAGGGAAAAGAGTATAGAATGCAGCCATATCGAGGGTCGAGTCCTACAATGTTTGAAAAATGAGTGTCCATGGAAATTCAGCAAAATGATTACTCCTACTTTTTAATGTTAAATGGTTATCTCAAAAAAATTCAGTTACCAGAGGTATTTTTGATTATCTCAGAGATATAATAACCAAGTTCTCAGGCACAGTGAATTGCCTTAAGAGCCAGTTAAAACGGACTTGGTTCAAATGGTTAGCAATTGTAATCACATGGTTGAAAATTAGACCAAATGATCTGAAATTGATGTACAAGACACAAACAAGCGTACTTTTGCTAAACAAGCATCATAAAACAATCATGAAACATATTTTATTATTAAGCTCCATATCTTCAACCCTGTTTCGTTAGCTACTCATACAAGAATGACGCAATAGTTATACAATGAGGCAAGTGAAGAGTGCATACACCAGCTCTACGCTTCAAAAATAGGCATTTGCCTCAGTTGTCTCTCATTCGTCTTTTCTGCACCTAAGAAGGCAAGTAATGAGGTTTAGCGTTATCCTTTTTCCAGAAAATGAGGAAACATGTTTTTTTTAGCCTGTCATAATTCTCACACTTAATAATAAAATTACAAACATTGTCACCTCACAAATTGCTTAGGATCTTATTACGACTGCATGGCATTTTACACCATAAAAATTCCCTATTCTGCGTTTCGAGTGTTATGTTACTTGGGCACTTGAAGATTTACATACTAGAGAGTAGGCAGAACTTACTGTTAATAATCTGAACAAAATTCTTTGAAAGCCATATCTTTTTACACCGAAACTAACCATTAAGTTAAGCAATGTAACTTTCATTCTGTTCACCAAATTACATTGTCTGAATCAACGAATAGTTGACGAAAGCTTTTTGATCAAGTCATATCAAGATAAATCGAATAGTACCTTAGAGGACCGACAACACTTGCCAATCTAATATTAGTTAAAATAACCAGTCGGTGCATTAACATGGAGAATGATCCAACTTATATGGAGAGGTGTTAGCTTACGTGTTTCCAAGCATTCGCCATTCCTAAGAAAAGGGATACACAGAACACCATCAACGATAAGCATTCTGTAATCTCGACCCTGTTACTCTTCAAATTTTCAATTGACACTCATGACTTCAGTCCAATTTTATACAGGTTTCTTTCCTAAAATCATGCTTTGGTTTTATAACCATATTAGCTCATTCAATTCAAATAGCCAAAGGAGACACCACTTCAAACCACAATCTCAAAATATAGACAAAAAATCCTTGCCAAGATGCCAAAAATTACAAAAATAAACAAATAAATAAAATTGAAAACTTTCATTCAAATCAAGTGACCATTTCAGATAAACTTAAGATTAAGCACCAATAAATCACCAAGCAAAAAATAAATAAATAAAGATGAAAACTTTTATCCAACTCAAGTGACCATTTCAGACAAACTAAACATTAAACACCAAAAATGACCAAGAAATTACAAAAGAAAAACAAATAAAGTTGAAAACTTTATATCCCAACCTCAAGTGACCATTTCAGATAAACTAAACATTAAACGCCAAAAATCTTTTCTTTTTAAAAAAAAAAAAACGCCAAAAATCACGAAGAAATAACCCAAAAGAAAAAAAAGGCCGAAATCTTTAATCCATATCAACTGACCATTTCAAAAAACATAAATTCTAACCACCAGAACTAATACAGCTCTATTTAGCACAATAAGTAGAGGAAATTAAGAGTAACAGAAGGATTAATTGTAGAGATGCTACCTCCTCCCTCCAGGCGTTGATTAATTCTGTGCCAATTATGGTTCCTATGCAATAAGTCCGAAACTTTTGAGTCAAATTCCCAAATTTAAAAACCTTCAGCAAATTGAAGTACATAAAATAGAGAAAACTTTGAGAATTGTATAAAAGTTATGTTTGTGTCTTTGAGAGTGAAAATGGAGCATTTGCACAAATGGCCTTTTATGAGGCCATAATTTAAATTTTGTCACCGTTAGTTTGTCTAAAGTTGGACGCATTTAAATATTTATTCAAGGGAAAAAGGTTAAATTTACTCCCTGCTTAACGGTAAAAATATTACGGGCTAGCCAATTTTCGGATATTATTTATAAAATCATTGAAAAATAGTCATTATTTTACTGCAACACATAAAGTTCCAGCATAATATGTTGGAGATCGGTGCATCTGTGTATGAACTTCCAGCATATTATGTTGGAAATCCAACATGCGAAAAGTTTCAGCATAATATACTGAAGATTGGAGCACATGTGTATGAACTTACAGCATATTATGTTGGACGGTATATTATACTGGAACTCCATTATATTAATATGGAAGTCCAATATACTTATGCTGGAATTCCAGTATAATGTACTGGAGTTCCAGTATATTATACTGGAATTTCAGCACATTATGCTAGAGTATTTTTCGGATTTTGAATAGTGTTTTCGTTCATATTCATTTTTACATGAAAAGTGACTAAATTTCGATTACTTTTGAAATTGTGGCTATTTTTGAATGACCACTTATAAATCTGGGTTTTTTTTTAAATTTTTCCCTACTTAACGTCCTTTGTATTATCCCGCAAAATTTATTTATACTTTTATGCTATTCGGTCAAATTTATTTGTAAAATTAGCAAACATTTAAAAATTATTTATAACCCTAAAAGGCACCACAATATCTTCTAAAATATTACCCACAATCTATAAAGGTATAAGATTGAGGGTAATTTGTAGAAGATTGTAATTGTTTTATAGGGTTGGAGGTAACTTTGGTAACAATTTGGCCAAATAGTATATCAGTATGAATAAATTTGATTGACTAATATAATGGCGTTTAAATATTAATAATTTTTGAAAATAAAAGGGTACAATTGACCCTTTAACTCACTGAATTAAAGATGATACAAGTTAAAGAGTGATATCTAAAAAGGTCATATGATGCAAATTTTTCTCTATTCCAATTAAGTTTGAATCGTCTTCCGATCAGGTGAAGTATACAAATAGCTTTCAAAGCGGATAATCTTGAATTTGTATTTTTATTTGCCGCGTGGAAAAAATTTAAAATTAAGAAATGTTCATTATGCTTTTTTTTATGAACAATACTTTTAATTTTTTATCTCAAATTCTACTCATAAAGTAAGCGGGGCGGCAGTCAAAATTTAAAGACCACCTCAAAAAAATATTATATTTCTGTAATTTTTTGGTTTATTCAATCTAGACTTTTGTTGAAGTATTAAAGTGTGTGACCATCTTATCTAAAAGCTTAATCTATTAGAAAGAATATACTTTTATTTAATTAATTATGTCTTCAGCCCCCCCCCCCTCCCAATCCCCCTCACGTGCGGGCTTGATTCTTTTTTATGAGACAAACACGTAAAAATTCTTTTTGATATTGGGTGGCGGTGAACCGGTTAGACTCGAACTCAAGACCTTTGCCTGCTCTGATACCATGAAGAGTTTAAAAGATAATGATGTTCTGTCTTCTATTGCATAAAGCAAGTGTTACTATATACAAAAGCGATGTCTTGTTAACTAAGAAAGCTATAGTAGAAAAACAAGGCAACCACTACTATAGTCTCCTAAACATATACAACTTTCTAAAATAAATACAAAATAATATTACACCATATTTACAGCTATGTTATATCTCCCAATATGAGGTCTTGAGGAGTTGGGACTTGGATTGAGCGTGTTAAAACTAACGACTAGATGAACATAGTGAAAATAGTGAGGAATCCAAGATTTTTTTGCTATAACTTATATTTTTTTCATATTTTGGTGGTGTTTTCGCCCGAATATATGTACCTCGACTAATTTTATAGAGTTCTTATCTCCCACCAACATAAATCAAATATCAACTATCGATATGTGTTGGAAATCACAATTAAAAATCATCAAAATACCTTATGGAAATATAATATTATCACTGGAGTTGTCTTCGATGGGTTCTCGAATTTTGACAATAAAAATAGTGACCTATTATTGATGGTCTAGTCAAAATATAGTTGAATTTACTATAAATTGGAGTAACTAGATTTGAAGAATTAACACCTAATTATATTGACCTATAATATTAATTTGACCGCAATTTACGACTTAGCACCTAAATACTAGTTGCAACGGATATAGAATACAAACTTTTAAATTTATTAAGTTCGGATCCCATCTTCTCTGGAAAATCCTTCTTCCGTCTTCTAGTCTTCTGTTAAAAGAAGGAGGAATGCTCCAATCACGATGTTGCGCATAGAAATCCTCCCTCCATACCATGACCTTTCTATATATAGACATAGGAGCCTTACACGACTTAGACGACTTCAAAAAGACTCCCTACCTTATGAGCTATTTCAAATGAGACAGGAATGAAAGCAAGGGAGGGGGAGAGAATGGAATACTAGGGGAGAATCCTAGGACTTCAAGAAAGTCAAACGAATGGTGCTTACACCAAAGCACATAAGCTCGAATTCTAAGACTTTGAATACAAACTAAAGCGAAAGCTAATGGAAGTTTGGAAGACCTGGCATGTTAAACTAAAGGATAGGCGCATGGAGGAGTAGAGTTAGTTAAAGCTGCACGGGATTGCCTCCACATCTTCTTAAGGTAGAGTAGAGCTTATTCATGAGGATGATTCGTAGTTCTCATAAGAAAAGAGATTACTTATGCAATTACCTTTAAGACTCAATTACATCGAGCAATGTAACCGAACCAGAAAGTTACATCGCATCTTTTCTAGAGGTAAAGATTATGCTCTCATTTGGATATGTGCGGAGGTAACAATTATTCTATATTGCTCAAATATTATCTGGTTTTAATCCGATAGAACTTGTGTTTACAAATAAAATTTTCAGCCATTTAATGTAAACAAAATGTAATTTACATATAAAAATAGCACAGTATACAAAGTACCAGAGATGATATAGTATTATTCAAAGTACAGAAACAAGGATTAACAAATTTAAAGAGTTGGCAGCTAAGTATGGGGAAATTCATCGTGTGGAGTTTCACTTTTTTAAAAAGTTTGGTAAGCCAAATTTTTTTAAAGTATCTATAAATAGGAGGAATACATATTATTTGATCATTCACAAATTAAATATTAACAAAATTTTATAAGTTAATTCGTCCAAATGGCACTTAAGGCAAATGTTCTTAATCTTTCTTTGGTTCTTCTGATAATATCATCAGAAGTTATTGCTAGGGATATGGTTGATACTTCAATGCCATTGCTTGAGCGTAAGTTTTTTTTATTACTTTTTTTAACTGTATTTTTATTAACTACTAATTACATCTTTGACATGACAAATTAAATTGTCTATAATTTACCATACGAAATTTCGTAATTTTACTCTCCATTATACTTCACGATCATTTTATTATATTCTTGTGGTTAGTATAGGGGGATCCGGAATTTAAATTTAATGGTTTTAACTTTTAATTGTTGGCATTAACTCGTTGTATGGTTAAAATTATGGATTCAAATCTAGTACTTATTAAGATTTGAGTAGGCTTTTATATATAAATTCCTAATTTGTATCAAAAGTTGAGGGCTAAATTGAACCAGTAACCGAAAGACAATATCCGTCTTTGGACGTTAATAAAACTGTCTCGTAATTAATTACCCTTGATTCTAACAGAACTTTAACCTGAAGTAATAATATATGGTAATTTTAAACTATCATAAATAGTATATGGGTAAATATAGACCTTTTTTGTCGAAGTAGTGGAACTCACATAATCTATACTAGAGCTCTTTAAAAGTGAAGAGCAAATATGAGATAATTTACTAGCGACAAAGGTGTGAATAACCTCAAAATATAACGAAGGGTAAAACTAAGATATTCTCTATTGTAGATGGGCAAATTGTTATTCTAACTTTCTTCTTCTTTAAATAGAGAGAAGAAAAAGGCCGCTTGTACTTTTTAAATTTAATTTGTGTACATATTTTATTTTGTATTATCTAATAGAGTACTATACATGATTTTTGGTGCAGCAAATGACGATAAAAAAACAAATGGGATGAATGACCCAACAATCCAAAAGATAGGCGGAAAAGTTGGAATGTTTTTCAATGTCATGTGTGCAGCTTGCCCTTACCCAAGTAAAAATGGTAATAACGGCAATAATAATAACAATAACAATAGTAGTGATGTTTGTCAAGTCGTTTGTTATTAGTAACAAAAGGGTAAATAATATCGAACGATCGTCTTCTTTCGATCTATTATCCAACATTATATGGTTGTGTAATAATATGAAGCTGGTGGAATAAAGAAAAACTTTAGATGATCATTATGTTACTTTCCACTTTGTTTAATTTGTAGCCTTATTTGTTGGAAAAAACAAGCACAAACAATATACATGATAGGGTAGCAGTGAAAAAATAATCAAGTCAAACTTTCCTAATCTATTTGAACCAAGAGAAAGAGAAACAAACTCAAACACAAATATATCTGGACAGCAAGTATAACAATCGATAAATAAATCGGCAAGGTAAATATAACACTTATTAAATGAATGAAAGCTAACATAAATTTAGACGAACTTATAAAAATCAAGCATTATGTATACTGAAAGAGAGAGCGCGCGCACTAACCTAATCGGTTGGCGTTTAATTAAGATTTTCTTCCTGTTTAATTAGAGCGTTTTGAAAATGCAATTAGAAACCAGTAACATATAGATTCTAGGGAAATATTAGTTCAATATATGTTATTTAAATTTGGTTCAAATTCCCTTTGAATATGTACTTTCAAATATGTCACGACCCAAATTTCCGACCTTAAGGATCGTGATTGCGCCTAACACCATACTTGATATTCAAGCTAATGTTAGAACTCGATTAGCTACTTTCTTTTAAATATTTACTTAAACACAATAAGACAAATTTAAATAAACTAATTTAATAATTTCCAACAGATGACTTCCTGAATAAAATGACAAACAAATAAATAAACCGAGCCACGAACTAATTATATAACTATGAGACTACCCCAGGACATGGTGCCATAATCTACGAACTACTAAGAATATTATAAATAATGGGCCGAAAGAAATAATGTAATTATTTCGAATATAATAAAACAGTATCTAAATAACTAAGAAAAGACTCCAGGAATCTGCAAACGCCGCTATATCTACCTCGTGCCTCCGAATGATGAATGTGGGCTACTAAAGATCTCCTAACACTGACCGATACCTGGATATGCACAATATAGTGCAGAGTGTAGTATCAGTACAACCGACCCCTGTACAGAGTAAGTACCAAGCCTAACCTCGGCGAAGTAGTGACGAGGCTAGGACAAGATACCACATAAAACCTGGATAATTATATAATATTGCTAGCAGGAACAACAACAATTAAAGAATTTAAAAGAAATAGCAATTAATGGGAAGGGACCATGCGATGGGAAATTTCTAACATAATAAACAAGGAAAATAATAAGGCAAACACATATAGTGAACAATAACAATTTCAACAATTAAAATAGAAAGAAACTTACACGGCAACACCCTTCGTGCTTTTACTCTCAGCCTCACCATATGCATCAATATGAATGTAAATATAAATGTGCACGGCATCACCCTTCGTGCTTTTACTCTCTTCCTCACCATATGCATCAATATGAATGTAAATGTACACGGCATCACCTTTCGTGCTTTATCACTCCTCCTCACCATATGCATAAATGTAAATATAAATGTAAATGTGCACGGCATCACCCTTCGTGCTTTATCACTCTTCCTCACCATATGCATAAATGTAAATATAAATGTAAATGTGCACGGCATCACCCTTCGTGCTTTATCACTCTTCCTCACCATATGCATAAATGTAAATATAAATGTAAATGTGCACGGCATCACCCTTCGTGCTTTATCACTCTTCCTCACCATATGCATAAATGTAAATATAAATGTAAATGTGCACGGCATCACCCTTCGTGCTTTATCACTCTTCCTCACCATATGCATAAATGTAAATGTAAGTGTAAATGTGCACGTCATCACCCTTCGTGCTTTATCACTCGTCCTCACCATGTGCATAAATGTAAATGTAAATGTGCATGACATTACCCTTCGTGCTTTATCACTCTTTCCTCACCCAAATAGTGAAAACAATAATATCCCGGCAAGGGAATCAACAATAGAACAATTACATCCCGGCAAGGGAATCAGCCATAACCAATCTAGTTCCAACAATTAACTTCACAAAATAAATGTGATGACCCAAAGGGTCATTTTAAGAATTTAGACCCAATTGTAGGTCTATAGCCATAATAAGACTAATTTTAAATACCTCGATGTACGTGCGCATTCAATGCATGAAACTAGAAAGCTTTTATGTTAAAATATGAGAAATAGTAATTTCTAGAGTTAAGATTTGATTATAGTTGACTTTGGTCAATATTTTGAGTAAACAGACATGGATCTGTGTTTCGAAGATCCTAGGAGGTCCGCAGTAAAATATGAGACTCGGGTATATGCCTGGAAATGAATTTCGAGGTCCCAAGCCTTAGAAATCAATTTTTAAAAGAAATTGTTTTGCTGAAATATTTATGAAATAAAGAAAAGAATTAATGTTTGAAATTATTGGTATCGGGCCCGTATTTTAGTTTCGGAGCCCGGTACATATTTGTAATGATATTTATGCCTTGCATGTGAAATTTGGTGAAAAACGGAGTTCGTTTGACATGATTCGGACATCTGGTTGAAAAGTTATGAACTATAAGTGTTCTTGAGGAAAATAATGAGTTTTGAAGTTTAATTCATAGTTTTACATGTTATTTTCATGATTTGATCGTACGAGCAAGTCTGTATGATGCTTTTAGACTTGAGTGCATGTTTGGTTTAGAGCCCCGAGGGCTCGGGTGAGTTTCAAATAGGTTTGAGTTGTGTTGCGCTCGTTCTTTCTTATGCTTCGACGTCGTTTCTTCAAGCATAAATGATATCATATTGAACAAATGAGCTTCGATTTCTATTTTGAATGAAGTATTAGATCCGTATCGTAATTACGGACACGTAGCAGAAAGAATCATCGAATTTGGAGATCGTATGAGGATTTTATAGTTATTTTACTATGTTTTCCTGATTTTTCAGGTTAATTACGAAATTACTACTGACGGCGTAGTAAAAATCTGCACTAATTGCAAATATTAAAATTGAGTGATTCAAAAGCCTAACATGACTAGAATAACACAAGAAATCCATTGGATACATAAAAATCGAGTTTCAGGATCGTTTGGCTCGAGAAACGAGGCAGAATAACTGGCAGAAAAATATATATAAAACGGGCAGACTTCTTCTTCTTCAAATTTTCGAACCCCACAGCCCTAAGAACGAATGTTTTCACCAAATATCATCCCCAAGTCATAGGTAATCAATTCTAAACTTTACTTTTTCAATTACCCATTGTTTTTCATCACTTTTAAATCAAAAACTAAGAATTTTCATGGTAAAAATTGAGGGTTTGGGTAAAATTAGGAAATTTTATAAAAAGCGAATCTTTACCTCGAACTGAAGTCGGATTTCGAAACTAATTGTATATTTGGGTTCGTGGGTGAATGGGTAAACGTAATTTGGTCCCAACTCCGAGTTTAGACCAAGCGGGCACAGGGTCGAGTTTTCACTTTTTTTTTAGAAAACTTAGGAAACATTTTAATTTTCAATAAAGTTAGTTCCTTTAGCCTTAATTAATGATATTGAGTTAATTATGATTATATTCGAGCAAGATTCTAAAGGAAAAGTTGTAATTGAGCAGTGAGTGGCCTGCAAAATTGAGGTAAGTGTTTGGTCTAACTTTGACTTGAGGGAATCAGAATCCCCACTTGTTTGCTATGTGAAATGCATGGGCGTGGTGTATATGTGAGGTGACGAGTATCTATGCACCACCCAATTTGCATGTTAAGCATGAACTATTTCTCGTTCCCAACTTAATTGATTCTTGTCTTAATTGTTCTATGTCCATGATTGTTTTTATGACTACTTGACCTTGTTATTTTATTGTTAGATATTGTTGTGGTTAATTTGAAAAGAGTATTGGTTGTTTTAGCTAGATTCCTTGTGATAAAAAACAGTTGAGCCATTTGGCATTGTTTTTATGAATTATACACACACACACACACACACACACACACATATATATATATATATATACACACACACATGTGTTCCTGTTGGTTTCATTTTTGATAATATTGAGGAAATGATGAGGAATGCAGTTTAACTATTTTATGATTGTTGAGGTTTACGTGGTTGTTTGGATTCAATTGGTTGTTGCCAATTGTTGTGTCAAGTGTATTAAAATTGTTGGTTGTTCTCTTGATTTTATCATTGTACATAAAGACTGAGCTGGGTTGATAGCGTTACGGTGTTTACATATATTCTAGTTGGTTTTATTGTAAAATAATATTGGTTGAATCATACGAGCTATACTGTTTTCTGTTTGAAATTTGTCGAAATAAAAGTGTTGTGCAAGGCTTGGCCTGAACTGTGAAAGTTTTTTATGAATAAACAAAATTGGTGTGATAAGGGAGCTGTGATAAGGGGGTTGTGATAAGGGTGGATAGTTGATTGTGATATTGTGAATATGTGGGATCGGGTTGCACGCCGCAACAAGACAACGATAAGGGAGAATACGCATGTTTTACTGTTTATAAAATAAAGGCTGGAACACTCATTGTTTTATTGTCATTATTTCATACTCTATTTTACTATTATTTTAAAGTGAAACTTGTTCTGTTTACAATTTGTCGAGACATAAATATTGTGAAAGGCTTTTGTCACGACCTAAAAAGATGGGCCGCGACGGGCACCTGGTACCTTACCCAACCGAGTACCAATGTAACGTATATTTCTTATTACATCATTTCATACACATGACATACAAGCCTAATAGGCCAACATAATCCTTTATAAACTCAAAACGTAGACCAGCCAGGCCATACAATCCTTTATATACATGACATATGTCTACAAGCCTCTAAGAGTACATAAATATCATAAAGGTTGGGATAGAGTCCCGCCTTACCAAATAATACGTGTCCAAATCATACTAACCAACGAGCAACTCCGAAGCAAATGGAGCGCACCAACATCTTCCGCTGATCTGATCGCCTATTTGGAAGGCTCTCGACCTGTCTATCAGGACCTGCGGGCATGAAATGCAGCGTCCCCATGCAAAAGGGACGTCAGTACGAATAATGTACCGAGTATGTAAGGCACATACATAAATACATAAGAGACATGGAAGAGATATAAAGTAATTGACTCAACCTGTATGTCTGGATAACTCTTTAAAAAATAAATTACTTTTAGCATCATGCATATGCGTATGAATTCATGTCGTGCATAGGTATATGTTTCATAACATCATCAGCCTCTGAGGGCATCCCATCATATCATATCCGCCACTGTGGGCAAAATTATCATCGTATACCAGCTGATCAGGTGGTGTTGCGTATATAACACCATAACCTTTCCCATATCCCATATACAAATATGTACATACATATATATATATATATATATGTGTGTATATAATGCCGTTTGAATCATATACGTACGTACGTACGTACGTACGTACATACATACATACATACATACGTACATACATACATACGTACATACATACATACATACATACATACATACATACATACATACATACATACATACATACATACATACATACATACATACATACATACATACGCGTATATAACACCGTTTGAATTATATTTCAGCCACTGTGGGCAACATCATCATCATATACCAGCTGATCAGGTGGTGGTGCGTATATAACGCCGTAACCTTTTTCCATATCCCATATACATATATTTACATATATACGCGTCTATAACTCCATCTGATCATTGGTAAATGTGAATATGTAAATGCATATGAAATACGTCTCGGTACGTCATAAGGCCATTATGACTCTGATTAATATCATGAAATAAACTTTACCAACATACGTATTTTCGAGACCGATGAACAGAAGATAATAATAATTCTCATGGGGAATCAAGAATATAGACACCCCTACTATTTTTATGAATAGAGTAATTTATAGAAATTGTGTATTTGCTCATTTTTCAGTATAATTTGGACCATACAAAAAAAAAAGAAGGGATAGCCTTAAAATACCTGAGGTAGGAAAAACTCCGTATAATATTTTGTTGGAAACCTTCGTAGATTGAATTTAGGACCCAAAAATCGGATTAAGCTTCTGCGTTTTGAAACTGATGAACGAAATCAGTTCTGTTCTTGGCGTTGAAGTGCCTGGACGAATTGTTGAAGCAATGTTTCAAACATTTTGGTGGATTTACCAAGAAATTACATTGACTATGGAAGGAATATTGTGTTACTACTATTCAGGTGCTTGGATGAATTGTTGAAGTAATGTCTCAAGCATTTGGATGGACTTACTGAAGCAATTCACATTGCTTATGTTACTACCCTTTAACTAATGACGAAGCCCTTTTCAATGTGATGACTAAGCCAAAGCCTTATCAAGTGGATTGTAAGAGTCATCAATCATAAATTAAGTGGCTGCCACGTTTTGGCATTAGTCTTTATCCAAAGACTTCCATAAATCCATCATCAATTATTAATTAATTAGATAATGTTTCGTTACCCGGTAATTAATTAATTACCCGCATAATTAAAAATTATCTCAAATTAATTTAAATACTACTCACTCTTCATATACCTTATACACCTTATTATCATGTTTATGTGGTACCTCGTACTACACTAGTCCATAAATATCGAGTATTTTAGCTCGGGCCGTATTTTATCCCAACATGCCAAACTTGGACGAAAATTCATTTTCTTTGACTTGCTCCCCCTCTCACATTCACCAATTTACTTATCACTTGTGAAATAGCATAATTCTTATAATCCCCAAATAATCTTTTCCTTGGACTGATGCCAATTACCTTACGACAAATTCAACGTAAAATACTGCAGGGTGCAACATCGTCGTAACTTATTACTGCGGAGCGTAATATCACCGTAATGTAATACTATCGGGTACAACACTGTCGTAACTTAATACTGCAGGACGTAATATTGGCGTAATATTGTGGGGCCTTTGGAACATTCGTCCTCGAATGTTGACTGATGCTCTCATCATTTTCGTAACTTATAGCTCTTGTGAATACCTTAATACTCTTCTTGCTATTTAAGTAGTTGCTCTGTGAATAAATCCAAAGTCTAGGGTATTCCCCTTTTTAGTCTTTTTGCTCATATCATGACCTTTGGTCGAAATCTTCCTAATCTCATAAATGTTACTACCTTTCATCATGCAGCATTTAAAATTTTTGACCTTGCAAGTGTGCCCAATCTCTAGGATTCATATGTAGAGCTTGATAAGATGTCCCTTTGGGCATATATGTGTATAATGAAGTTCTTCGCTCTGTACTTTGTTGAATTCACGAATATTGATATATCTCATCGCATAGGTCCGTTTAGCCATCCTTATGAATTTACTACCATAACTCTTACTTTAATTTATCGTTGTTGAAGTCTACTACCAAATCCCAGATTACTCTCGTTGCTTATTCTATGTGTATAAATTTAAGTCCTTTAATGCTTCCTCGTTACTGCTCATCTTTAGAATGACGGTCCAATCTCATCTCATACTTTATGACTTTTGTCCATCTATTGTTGATTCACCTTAATAGTGATCTACAATATATCACTGATAACTTGAAACTTCTTATGTAATACTTTGCCGCTAGGGCTTACGTTACCTCAAGGACTATTCGAAGTGACTCTCATAATCGTATTTCATAGTGTCTCAATGTGATTCACCTTATGAGGGGTATCCTAAATTCGTGCCGCCAGCGAAATCTCTTCTTCTTCTCTTCTTTTTTTCTTTTCCTTCAATTCATTATTCAAACGAAGGCCCAAATACCATCCTTTATCTGTCACAATTATACCTTTATTTTATTCCCAGGTCAGCATTTCATTCCTTCTAAATGCTATTAATATTCGACTCTTTTGAGTTCATTAGGGCTATAGTGAGCTTTTTATAACATAGAGAAATTGTCTGCTCTTCTTGTATTCATGGGCTTAATCCTAAAGACTTATCCATTCTCGTCACTTTTTCACTTGCCTTTCCTCATCCTTACTTATGTTTTCTTAAAACTTTGTCAATCTACCATTAGCTTACGACCTATACATATCCATTTATAACTTTCCTTCAACTTGCTTGCACCATAGATTTCCTTATGTTATTCTGGAACGTCAAGAAAGACCTTACATCATCTCCAACTTTTCTCTATTCTCTTAACTAGATCTCTCATTACTTAGAAATCATAGGCTGGAAGACATGCTGCTATCATTCTCGGTTATTGGATCCCTGTGCTTATAGCCTTTTATCCAAAGTATGGACTATTCACGATCTTCTGCCTTTGAGTATCTCGTACGTTGTTCACCTTTACCTTACTTACCTTAAAATCTCGCATAGTATCTTCTATCTCTTTCGTGACCTCCCTTCCACCTAGGTGTAATTCATGTCCATAACTTGAAGCTCTTATTAATATATTCACACCTTTAGTATATACACAATCTGGTGGGAGCTTCGTGCTGACTTCTTATGAGGCTGGTACTTCTTCTAACTAGCTTTCTTGTAGAGTCATTATAGATTATGATTGTTGTGTTATTTCTCTTAAATATCTGATATTAAGAGTGATCCTGTCATGTTCTCCAACACAACTTCTATAATTTTTCTAGGTCCAGTAATCAGACTCCTGATTTACTTAGGTGGTGTAATTCTTTAGTTTCCTCTTCCTTCTGATCAACCTTTACATGGGCTTAAGCTATCTTCCGATATGTGGCTCATGGTATCAGTTATTACTTTAGCCTTTCATGGGCGTTATGGAATATCCATGATACAATCTTCTAACAATTCAATCATTTGTCTATGCCCTGGGCTTAATTCTTTCTTTTAACTTATATCGGAGTCTTCTATAGTAGTATGATTATCAACAAATATGCTGCCTGGATAATGTTCCGAATTCTGGAGTGTATCCATACATACTAACTCTGGATCATTGATCGAATAATTCATTTGTTCCATCTTAACTTTCTTTCAACATAAGCTATTACTTTTCCTGGTCTTCCTGCCCCCTCGTTACGTCCATACTTAGCTTATCTTAGTTCCCACACTTGCCAGAGTTTTCATACAACTCATATGATCTCGAATATTAGTTTTAATTCTTACTTCCCGTTCATTAGCCACGGTAGCTGCCACTTTCCTTTGGAATGCTTACAATGTTGTTGCAAGACTGTTGTTACACGACCATTTCCTCTTTAGGTCGTTGTGCTTAGGATGACGCCTTCTTTCTTATCTCCTCAGCTAGTCTTTCATTGTAGTACTTAGGGAGAACCCTTGACTCTCGTAAAGTTGTGAGCTTATTACGGACCTTTTCTGATGTCCTTACTTGCCTATACTTATCCATAGTTACTTATCTCCACGCCCTTGTGCTGGTACGGTTGTTTCTGAATTAATATTTTGACTGCCTTCCCAGTGGCACTTTCTTTTATCCCCGTAACACTCATACGCTGTCTTTAGCTACCCCGACCCTTATTTGAATATATCTTAAGTATTATAATGATATTCTCCGAGGCTGAACTCTCCATGTTGGGTTCTACTTTGTTTATCTCACACGATCTTATGACTTATTTATAACCTCCTGTTTTGACATAACTGGGATCTTCTTGACCAATTACTAACTACTCGTTGGCCCATTCTCATATTAATATTCCTTGTAATCTTTCTTGGGTTATTTCCTTTGTCTTAACTTACATCTCACACTAGCTCCTTATTTATTAATAACAGCTCGGGCAGGAACCTTTACTTCCTCTCCTTGACGTCATGCTTGCACAATATTCTTGAATCGTAGCGTATATGTAAGATTTGGGTAAGTTCCATCTCATTCCTCTTTCATTTGTCGCATTCTTCCTTTACCATTCCATAGTCACTAGAACCACTTAATTCTGGCTTAATACCACATTACTCCATATTCCCCCCTTTAGGGAAGTACTAAGAGTTGAAGCTACGATGACCTACCTATGGATGGTTTACCTTTTCACCATTAGCGTCTTCTCACATTAACAATGACCCTTACTTGCCTTGCGGTAATCATTTTGTACCAATGATAATGAAATTCCTTACTCGCAAGGGTGGCACTTAGTGTAACTGGCACACATAGTCCCTTAAGCTTAACTTTGCTCACATGGCTTGCTTTAGGGAAATGTCTTCCTGAATAACCATTCTCTGAGTTTCTCATGAATCTTCCTCTGTGGTCCGTTCTATTATTGCCGGAACGCAATCTGAAGTTCACATGATGCCGACCACCATCAAATCACTCATTCCCTAATTCATGTTTAGTTTATCTTTTTCCACCAGTCCATGCTGACTTCTATTACTCTGGGTCTAACTTTTTCTTCTGAATCACGTTAGCGTCGCGAACTTGTTTCTCGAAGTAAGGATATGACTTTATGGCCTATATTCTTTTGTTACCTCAAGGCCTGTCACTTCTCATCTTTTCCTTCACTTGACTATTGACTCTGGAATATTGTCATCTTTTTGGCCTACTGTTGTCATCCATATATCACATCTTACTCTTAACGCTTCATCAGCTCTCTTCTTATTTCCTGCGAACATTTCTGTCTATCACTTTATTCTGAAAACTTCAACAAGATATTCTTTTGCTTTTAGTTTCCCTTTGCACCATCCACAGGTTCATTGGGTTGCCTAGCATTATCTCTCAACTAGGTACGGGAGCCATACTAAGATAATATTTATCATTTTCAGGTTTCCAATGCCTATCTTTGTAGTACTCATGTCTAGCTGTACTATTTTAGAGTGCACCATCTAGGTATCCCATAAGGAGATCTATTAGAACATTTGCAATATCCTTCGAAAATGTTAACTGACGCAAACAATTCATCCATCATATCTTCTTATACTACTTTTGTTAACCCCCATAGGGCATATCTGGAGTGGATGCGACCAATTATATATATACCTCTGTTACTATTGAATATAACTCAAAAAGTTATGTTTCTCTGCCTCAATTATAAACGTTGTTAACCTTCATTAACTGGGTATCTCGTACCTTTTTTCACCTTGCTCCTTTTACTTACTGAAACTTGTACTTATCTTCTTAATCTCTCGTTGTCCTTCACCATAACGATGGATAGGCGTTCTTGCCTTAAGGCTTCTTATTAGGAAGATTACACATTTCAGTACACCCATGATCTGCTAAAAACCTCACATTTACTTGTCGTAGGCATCATACAAAAATTCAATTCCTCCGGCTCAGCTTTTTCTCAACTATCTCTCTTTCCAACCTTCTTTCCGGATATAGGTATCGTCTTATTATGAATAGGATCTAGGAATTTGAATTCCTATGATTGAGCTCTACCACACGATCTAGAGTAAGAAGAAAGAGTGACAATCTTAAATGTCCTGTAGCCTCCTGCTTATAAGTGTGGTGCACGACACACCCATAAATAAGACTCTACTAGACACGGCTTGTAAACTCCCTAGGACAGAACTGCTCTAATACCACTTTGTCACGACCCAAATCGATGGGCCGCGACGGGCACCTGGTACCTTACCCAACCGAGTACCAATGTAACGTATCTTTCTTATTACATCATTACACACACATGACATACGGGCCTAATAGGCTACAATACTTTATATACACGACATATGTCTACAAGCCTCTAAGAGTACATAAATATCATAAAGGTCGGGACAGAGTCCCGCCTTAAAAAACAATACATGTCTAAATCATACTAACCAGCGAGCAACTCCGAAGCAAATGGAGCGCACCAACATCTTCCGCTGAGCTGATAGCCTACTTGGAGGGCTCTTGACCTGTCTATCAGGATCTGCGGGTATGAAATGCAGCGTCCCCATGCAAAAGGGACGTCAGTACGAATAATGTACCGAGTATGTAAGGAACATAAATAAATACTTAAGAGACATTGAAGAGATATAGAGTAGTTGACTCAACCTGTATGTCTGGATAACTCTGTAAATAATAAATTACTTTTAGCATCATGCATAGGCATATGAATGTCATGTCGTGCATAGGTATATGTTTCATAACATCATTAGCCTCTGAGGGCATCCCATCATATCATATCGGCCACTGTGGGCAAAATTATCATCGTATACCAGCTGATCAAGTGGTGGTGAGTATATAACACCATAACCTTTCCCATATCCCATATACATATATGTACATACATATATATGCGTATATAATGCCGTTTAAATCATATATATATATATATATATATATATATATATACATACATACATATATACACGTATATAACGCCGTTTGAATTATATTTCAGCCATTGTGGGCAACATCATCATCACATACCAGCTGATCAGGTGGTGGTGCGTATATAAAGCCGTAACCTTTTCCCATATCCCATATACATATATTTACATATATATGCATATATAACACCATCTGGTTATGGGTCAATGTGCATATGTAAATACATATGAAATACGTCAATAAAATCTGTCGGTACGTCATAAGGCCATTATGCCTCTGATTAATATCATGAAATAAACTTTACCAACATACGTATTTTCGAGACCCATGAACATAAGATAATAATAATTCTCATCGGGAATCAAGAATATAGACACCCCTTTTATTTCTATGAATAAAGTAATTTATAGAAACTGTGTATTTGCTCGTTTCTTCAGTATAATTTGGACCATGCCAAAAGAAAGAAGGGATAACCTTAACATGCCTAGGGTAGGAAAAACTCCATATACTATTCTGTTGGAAACCTTCGTAGATTGAATTAAGGACCCAAAAATCGGATTAAGCTTCTGCGTTTTGAAATTGATGAACGAAATCAGTTCTGTTCTTGACGTTGAAGTGCCTGGACGAATTGTTGAAGCAATGTTTCAAACATTTGGATGGATTTACCGAAGCAATTACATTGATTATGGAAGGAATATCACGTTACTACTATTCAGGTGTTTGGATGAATTGTTGAAGTAATGTCTCAAGCATTTGGATGGACTTACTGAAGCAATTCACATTGCTTATGTTACTACCCTTTAGCTAATGACTAAGCCCTTTTCAATGTGATGACTAAGGCAAAGCCTTATCAAGTGGCTTGTAAGAGTCATCAATCATAAACTAAGTGGCTTCCAGATTTTGGCATTAGTCTTTATCCAAAGACTTCCATAAATCCACCACCAATTATTAATTAATTAGATAATGTACCGTTACCCAATAATTAATCAATTACCCGCATAATTAAAAACTATCTCAAATTAATTAAAATACTACTCACTCTTCATATACCTTATACACCTTATTATCATGGTTATGTGGTACCTCGTACGACAGTAGTCCATAAATACCGAGTATTTTAGCTCGGGCCGTATTTTGTCTCAACATGCCAAACTTGGACGAAAATTCATTTTCTTTGACTTGCTCCCCCTCTCACATTCACCAATTTACTTATCACTTGTGAAATAGCATAATTCTTATAATCCCCAAATAATCTTTTCCTTGGACTGATGCCAATTACCTTACGACAAATTCAACGTAAAATACTGCAGGGTGCAACATCGTCGTAACTTATTACTGAGGAGCGTAGTATCACCGTAATGTAATACTGTCGGGTACAACACTGTGGTAACTTAATATTGCAGGATGTAATATTGGCGTAATATTGTGGGGCGTAACAGCTTTGACTTGAAAGGCGGTGATAAGGGGGCTGTGACAAGGGTGGATAATTGATAGTGATGTGGGTTAATAAATTGATATAATATGTCTGGTGGGATCGGGTTGCACGTTGCAACAAGGAGCAATAAGGGAGGACAATTATATTTTTAATGATTTTTAAAGAAAAACAAATATTTGAAAACTACTATTTTATATTACTATGTTTCATATTTTTGGCACTACTTTTATTTGAAGTGAAATTTTGGAAACTTGGAAATTATTTGAGAGTTTGTTATAGCTGAGCCCTGGAAAAGGGCGGCTGAGTTATTTTATTGTTGTTGCAGTACTTTATTATTTGTTTAGATTTCCTTCTTGCTTTATATTTATTGTCTCATTTATATTTTTCTTATTCGTGTAGAATTGTGTTATTTTATATATTATGGTCACCAGTTACATGTTGTTAATGACTCTCCGTAGCCTCGTCACTACTTCGTCGAGGTTAGGCTCGGCACTTACTCAGTACATGGGGTCGGTTGTACTGATACGACAATCTGTGCTCTTTTGCACAGATCCATGCACCGACAAGCAGTAGAGATTTGTAGAGCAGATATCCCTTCTTTCGGAGACACGAGGTATATCTGCCGGCGTTCACAGATCCCGAGAGTTTTCTCTATATTATTTAGACTGTTGATTTGTTTGATTCAAAACAGTTATACATTATTTCTTTCATTCATTATTTGTAGTATTCTTTAGTAGTTCGTGAATTATGACACCAGACCCTGAGATAGTTTTCAGTTATTTATATAATTAGTTTGTGGCTCGTTTTATTTCATTGTTTATTTATTTTATAATTGGAATTCTTTATTGGAAGCCATTAGATCAAGTTTAATTTAAAAGTTGTTCTATCCTGTTTAAATGATTAATTAACTAAAATAGTTGAGCGAACTCTAACATTGGCTAGCCTAGCAAGTGTGGTGTTAGGCGCCATCACGATCCCTAAGGTTGGGAATTTGGGTAGTGGCAATAAATCTCAACTTGAGCCAATGCTCAATAATGGTCAATTACTAAGAATTCGTTATAAGTCTTGTTCCACATAAATAATCATCGGTTTAAGCATAAATAGTACATAATAAGAGTCACAACGGTCACAGTATAAGACTCACGGGCATGCTTGACACCAACGTATTGATAGTCATCACCACACCTATACGTCGTACTCAACACTAACACGTTGCAAATAACACAACAACACACATTCCCTCAGGCTAAGGTTAGGCCAAATACTTGCCTCAATTCCGCAGGCCACTCACTGCTCAATTATAGCTTTTCCTTTCGAATTCACCCCCAACACACTCAAATCTAATCATAATTAGCTTAATATAATTAATTAATGCTAAAGGAAGTAACTTTACTGAAAATTATAATTTTTCTTAAGTTTTCTCAAAAAAAGTTAAAACCCGACCCGGGCCAGCTTGGTCCAAACTCGAGGTTCGGACCAAATTACATTTACCCATTTACCCCCGAGCCCGAAGATGCAATTAGTTTCGAAATCCGACCCTAATTCGAGGTCAAAATTCGACTGTTACAAATTCCCTAATTCTACTCAAACCCTCAAATTTTCCCATGAAAATTCTTGATTTTTGATTTAAATGTGATGAAAAACATTGGGTAATTGAAAGAGTTGAGTTTAGAATTGATTACCAACACTTTGGGGATGAACTTTAGTGAAGAAAATTGTCTTTAGAGCTGGGTAGTTCAAAAAATAGGAAGAAAAAGAGTTCTATCTGTTTAAGTTCTGTTTTAATATGGCTGGACAGGCCTTCATCGCGTTTGCGATGGGCCTGTCGCGATCGCGGAGGGTCTGGCCCAAAGGCCTACGCGTTTTCTTTTGCGGAGCTTTAGCTCCTTAGGCCTTCGCAGTCGCAAGGTCGTGTTCGCATAGAGTAATAGGCCCCCTCCCCCAGGCCCAGTTACACTTCGCGTTCGCGGAGGGGAGGGTGCGTTCGCCAAGCACAAAACGACCCCCAACCATTTTACTCTGCGCGTTCGTGAGTGACCCTACGCGATGAACAATATAGCTGAGCACCAGTAACAACAAAAACCAACAACTTTTCTAAGTGTAAAATATCCTGTGGCCTATCCGAAACTTGCCCGAGCCCTGGGGGCTCTAAACCAAACATGCACGCCAGTCTAAAAATACCATACGGACTTGCTCGTGCTATCAAATCATGAAAATAACATGTAAAACTATAAATTAAACCTCAAAACTCATCATTTTTCTCTAGAACACTTAAGTTTCACTATTTCTCAACCGGACGTCCGAATCATGTCAAATAAACTCTGATTCTCACCAAATTTCACAGATAGTGTTTACATACTATAACAAATATGTACCGGGCTCCGAAACCAATATACGGGTCCGATACCAATGGTTTCAAGCATTAATTCTTTTCTTTACCTCATTAATAATTCAGCAAAACAATTTCTTTCAAAAATTGATTTCTAAGGCTTGGGACCTCAGAATTCAATTACGGACATACGTCCAAGTCCCATATTTTACTACAAACCTCCTGGGATCGGCAGAACACAGATCCGAGTCCGTTTACTCAAAATGTTGACTCAAGTCAACTAAAACCAATTTTTCAATTCTAAAAATGATTTATTTCTTATATTTTCACATAAAAGTTTTCCGGCTTCACGCCCGGACTGTGCACGCAAATCGAGCTAGTTAAAATTAATATCTTTTATGGTTAATAATCCTAGAATGGAGTCTTAATTCATAAAATGACACTTTAGGTCATCACAATCTCCACCTCTAAAACAAACGTTCGTCCTCGAATGGACATAGAAGATTTCTTGAATTGGCAAACAAGTGTGAATATTTATTCTACATGTCCGACTCAGACTCCCAAGTAGCTGCCTCAGTGGGCTGACCCTTCCACTGCACTCGAACTGAAGGATAATTCTTAGACTGTCACGACCCAAAAATCCATCAAGGTCGTGATGGCGCCGGACACCACTGTAAGGCAATCCAACACTCAATAGTTAATCAAATTCCTATTTTAGTATTTTAAAATCGTTACTTTTCATTTCATTATATAATAATCAATAAAAATTATGGAATAAATAGTGATGTTTTCACAGTTCAATTAACAAATATATCCTAAAGTCATCCCAGAACCCGGTGTAACAAATGCATGAGCAATTTCTAAGGAAAACCAAACGAAATACAATAACCGTCCGGAATACAAATGGGAGACAACTCAATACTCTAAAGGAGACTCTGCTGGCTGCGGGTCATCTCAAGAGGTGCAGCTCACCTAAGTCCCCATATCAACCATGCCGCGACACCAAGTGGGGCCACTAAATATACATATACGTGTGCAACAAAATGCACAGCAAGTGTAGTATGAGTACGAAAATAACGTGTACCCAGTAAGTATCCCGCCTAACCTCGAAGAGGTAGTGACGAGAGGTCGACTTTGACACTTACTAGAGGTCAAATTAGTATCACTAAGTGTGAAGTCAAACATGGACGTTATTATGAAATAACAAAAAACAACACGAAAGGACAACTTCTTCCATAAAATATAAATCCCAGTTTTCGTCCTCTTAGTTAACAACTTATATCTTAAAGAAATTAAGTAGTTCAAGTCACAAATGGTATCCAAAAAATATCATCGTAGGAAAATCCCGAGGGTCGAACGGCCCGAACGAACAATAATAAAATGTGCACTGCTGAAGGGTCGAACGACACGAACCATAGATACATCTATTACCCTGCTCGCGAATCGTACATGCGACGCAGTCAAATATAAATAATACAGTTATCCCACTCGCGAATTATTCATGCGGCGCAGGTACTCGTCGATACATACATTCATACAATCAATCCCGACTTCATCAGGAAAACAATTACCCAAGAAAAAAAATGAGAAGTTACTCTTTTATAGTGGTCAAGAAGATGGTGTTTAGTCTTTTTAGAAACCTTTTTCCAAGTTCGATATGATTTAGGCATCTTAATTTATCAGTAAAGTCACAAATTTAGCAAGTAAGGCATGCTTTTGGGTCCTAGTCTACTCGGACATAAGCATAATAGTAGCTACGCACGGACTCCCGTCACCTCGTGCATACGTAGCCCCCACAAATAGTAGCACATATTTAATTATTTCACCGATGGGGACAATTCCCTCTCACTAGGTTAGAAAGGAGAATTACCTCGCTCCGAAAATCCATAACCGACATTTCCAAGCTCTTCCGGCGACTCAAATTGACGTAAAATGCTCTAAAATTAGCCAATAATTGTGCAAACCCATAAATATATACTCAAATACTCATTATAATCCAATTTATAACAATTTATAATCCCGATCTAAAAGTCGATTAAAATCACCATCAGGCCCACGTGCCTGGATTCCAAACTTTTTTGAAGATAAACATTACCCATAACATTGCGAACTCAAATATATAATTTATTCTTAATTCCATACCCAAATTTGTGGTCAATATACAAAAATACCAAGTTTTTAGGTTTTCTACCAAAAATATAAATTTTCACTAATTTTCCATGAATTTCCATGTTAAAATCTGTATATAATCCAAGTATTTAACTTGCAATAGATGAGAATCACTTACCTTGACATAGATGATGAAGATGGAGCTCCAAAATCGCCCCTAGGTCGTCTCCAATAGAAGAAATGAGCCAAACCCATTTTTTGCAATCTTATACACTGCCAAGAAACTCTTCTTCGCGTTCGTGGGCCTCCCCTCGCGTCCGCGAAGAACAAAAATTCTCGAAAAGTCATTCCAAACTCTTCTCAGACAGTCCCTAGTCTAATAATCATAACTTTTTGCAAAAAACTCCAAATAACAAATGGTTTAATGTTCTCAAAACTAGACTCCAATATCTACAACTTTTATCTTTTGGTCATCTCCCAATTCCTTATAAATATCGAGATATAAGCTGCCAAAATCAGCTCTGTGCAACACAAATTTCTTCTTCATCTTCCCCGACACCCTACAGTGTACTAGACATAACTCTTTGTACACAAATCCAAATGCTAAATGGTTTACTTTTCTAGAAACTAGACACAAAGGGCTATAACTTTCATTTTACATCATCTCAAAGTTCCTTATAGATTGTGAGATATGAGCCTCCGAAGTCAGACCTGCACAACAGAGATTTTTCTTCTTCGCGAACGCGAAGAACAAAGTCCCTGATGCCAAATCCTTCTTCGCGAACGCGAAGGGATCCTTGTGAATGTGAAGAAAAACACCAGACACCAGCATCAGCCATCTCAAAACAGCCCGAAATGATCTGAAACCACCCGAAAACACACCCGAGGCCCCCGGGACCTCGTCCAATCACACAACCCAGTCCCATAACATCCCGCGGACCTGCTCGAGGCCTCAAATCACATCAAACAACGCCGAAACCATGAATCACACTCCAATTCAAGCTTAATGAATTTTAAAATTTCCAACTTCTACATTCGATGCTGAAACCTATCAAATCACGTTTGATTGACCTCAAATTTTGCACACAAGTCATATTCGACATTACAGACCTACTCCAACTTCCGGAATCGGAATCTGACCCTGATATCAAAAAGTCCACTTACTGTCAAACTTCTCAAAAACCTTCAAATTTCTAACTTTATCCAAATGACTCCAAAATGACCCACGGACCTCCGAATCCACATCTGGACGTGCTCCTAAGACCAAAATCACCATACGAAGCTATTACCATGCTTGAAATCCCAATTGGACACTGATAACCTTGAAATTCACTTCAACCCAAATTCATGAAATTCTTTCAAAGTATCAACTTTCTACAATAGGTGCCGAAATGCTTCCAGGTCTTCCAAAACCCGATCCGAACATACACCCAAGTCCAAAATCATCATACGAACCTATTGGAACCTTCAAAATCCCGATTCCGAGGTTGTTTACTCAAAAACCACACCTTAGTCAATTTTTCAACTTAAAGCTTCCGAAATGGGAATTTTTCTTTCCAAATTAACTCCAAACTTCCCGAAATTAAATTCTGACCGCGCATACAATACATAATACCTGAAGTGACGCTGCTCTTAGACTCAAACTGCTGACCGACGCACTAGAGCTCAAAATGACCAGTATGGTCGTTACATAGACCTCAACTGACGAACCTGCCGGTCTAAAATAGCTATCGACTCCTCCTCTTAAGTCAAGTCTTTGTGGAATTGGACAGAACTGAAATCTAACATGTGGGATGGGTCACCATGATATTTTCGGAGCATGTACACGTGGAATACCGGATGAACTGAGGATAACCCTAGAGGAAACGCAAGTCTATAAGCTACCTCCCCCACTCTATCAAGAATCTCAAATGGCCCGATATACCTAGGGCTCAACTTACCCTTCTTCCCAAATATCATAACACCCTTCATGGGTGATACCCGAAGACAATACTCCCTCTCCTACCATGAATGCCACATCACGAACCTTACGATTGACATAACTCGTTTGCCTAGACTGAGTAGCACGAAGTCTCTCCTGAATAATCTTGACCCTACCTAAGGCCTTCTGAACTAAGTCTGTACCCAACAACCGAGCCTCTCCCGGCTTAAACCATCCAATTGGCGATATATACCGTCTACCATATAATGCCTCATAAGGAGCCATCTGAATGCTCGATGGATAACTATTATTATAAGCAAACTCCACTAACGGCAAGAACTGATCCCAAGAACCTCCAAAGTCAATAACACAAGCGCGGAGCATATCCTCTAAAATATGAATAGTACGCTCGGACTACCCGTCCGTCTGAGGATGAAATGCTGTGCTCAACTCAACTCGGGTACCCAACTCATACTGAACTGCCCTCTAAAAGTGCAGGGTAAACTGCGTACATCGATCAAAAATGATGGACACGGGCACACCATGAAGGCGAACAAACTCTCGAATATATATCTCTGCCAACCTTTCAGAAGTGTAAGTACTTGCCACTGGAATGAAATGTGCTGATTTAGTCAGCCTATCTACAATAACCCAAACTGCGTCGAACTTCCTCTGAGTCCGTGGGAGTCTAACAACGAAGTCCATAGTGGTAGGCTCCCACTTTCGCTTAGGAATTTCTATCTGCTGAAGCAAACCTCCGGGTCTCTGATGCTCATATTTTACCTGCTGACAATTTAAGCAACAAGTCACATATGCAACAATGTCCTTTTTCATCCTTCTCCACCAATAGTGCTGCCTCAAGTCCTGGTACATTTTGGCTACACCTGGGTGGATAGAATACTTAGAACTGTGGGCCTCCTCAAGGATCAACTCACAAAGGCCATCAATATTAGGCACACATATACGACCCTGCATTCTCAGAATGCCGTCATCTCCAACTATAACCTACTTGGCACCACTGTGCCGAACTGTATCCCTAAGGACCATCAAATGCGGGTCATCATTTTATTGATCTCTGATATGCTCGAATATAGAAGACCAAGCGACTGTACAATCTAGAACATTTCTAGGCAAAATATCCAACCTCACGAACTAAGTAGCCAAAGTCTGAACATCTGAAGCCAACAGTTTCTCACCGACTGGAATGAATGCAAGGCTGCCCATACTCACTGCCTCTTTACTCATTGCATTGGCCTCCATGTTAGCCTTTCATGGATGATATAATATGGTGACATCATAATCTTTCAATAACTCTAACCATCTCCGCTGCCTCAAATTAAGATGCTTTGCTTGATAAGTACTGGAGACTGCGATGGTCAATGAAAACCTCAGACGGGGCACACCATAAAGATAGTGCATCCAAATCATCAATGCCTGTACAATGGCTGCCAACTCTAAGTCATGGACATGATAATTCTTCTCATGAACTTTCAAATGCCGAGACGCATATGCAATCACCCCGCCATTCTGCATCAATACCACTCCAAGTCCAACTCGGGAAGCATCACAATACACCATAAAAGGCCCTGAATCTGATGGTAACACCAACACCGGTGCTGAAGTCAAGGGTGTCTTGAGCTTCTGAAAGCTTGCCTTGCACTCGTCCGACCATTTAAATGGGGCACCTTTCTGAGTTAATTTAGTCATTAGGGCTACTATAGATGAGAACCCCTCCACAAAACGACGGTATTAACCCGCCAAACCTAAGAAACTCATGATTTCCATGGTTGAAGTGGGTCTAGGCCAGTTCTTGACTGCCTCTATCTTCTTAGGATCTACCTGAATACCCTCGGCCGGTACGGTACGTCCCAAGAAGGCTAATGAATCAACCAGAACTCACATTTTGAAAACTTTGCATATAACTGATTATCCCTCAAATTCTGGAGCGCTATACAAATGTGTTGTTCATGCTCTTCCCGGCTGCGGGAGTATATCAGAATGTCATCAATGAACACAATCATGAACGAGTCCAAATGAGGCCTGAAGACCCGATTCATCAAGTCCATAAAGGTTGCTGGTGCATTAATCAATCCAAAGGACATCACCAGAAATCCATAGTGTCCATAACTCGTTCGAAAGGCTGTCTTAGGAACATTAGACGCCCTAATCTTCAACTGATGGTAGTCTGATCTCAAATCAATTTTCAAAAACACCCTAGCACCCTGAAACTGATCAAATAAATCATCAATCCTCAGCAATGGATATTTATTCTTGAAAGTAACTTTATTCAACTGCCGGTAATTTATACACATCCTCATCAACCTATCTTTCTTCTTTACGAACAACACCGGTGCACCCCAATGCGGGACACTAGGTCTGATGAAACCCTTATCCAGCAAGTCTTGCAACCATTCTTTCAACTATTTCAATTCCGGTGGGGCCATCCGGTATGGAGGAATGGAAATGGGTTGAGTGCCTGGAGCCACATCAATACAAGAATCAATATCCCTGTCGGGTGGCATCCCCGACAGGTCTGCAGGAAATACCTCAGGGAACTCACGAATAATAGGGACCGATTCTATGGAAGGAAACTCAGCCTCAGAGTCACCAATATGAGCTAAATAAGCCAAACACCCCTTTTCAACCATGCGACGAGCCTTGGCATAAGAAATCATTTTGCTGGGAGAATGACCAGGAGTCCCTTTCTGCTCTTATCGAGGCAACCCTGGCAAGGTTAAAGTGACTGTATTTGCGTGACAGTCCAGAATGGCATAATAAGGCGACAAACAATCCATGCCCAATATAACATCAAAATCGACCATGTCAAGAAGCAAAATATCCACACTAGCTTCAAGACCCTCAATGACTACTATGCACGAACGATATACACGATCTACCACAATAGCATCCCCCACCGGCGTAGACACATAAACAGGAACATTCAAGGAATCATGGGGCACAACCAAATACGAGGAAAAATAGGATGATACCTAAGAATAAGTAGATCCCCGATCAAAAAAAACTGAAGCAACTCTATCACAAACTGAGATGATACCTGTAATAACAACATCGAAGGACTCCGCCTCGAGTCTAGCTGGAAATGCATATAATCGGGGCTGGGCTCCGCCACCCTGAACTACATCTCTAGGAGGACCTCTGATAGGTGGACCTCCACCTCTAACGGCCTGACCTCCACCTCTAACAACTTGACCTCTACCTCTGGTTGCCTGACCCCTACCCCTAGCTGGCTGGGCAGGCAGTGCTGGAACTATAGCACGAGAACACTGATATTGAGAATTATCTGACGCGTGAGGACAATATCTGGCAGTGTGTCTCGAGTCACTAGTAGTGTAACAATACCTCGGCTGCTAAGACTGCTGGCCGGCCAACTGACCTTGTCGACCAATATAACCACCCTGAACACTCTGGAGAGGAGCTGCACTGATAGTAGCTGATGGTGCACTGTAGACTGGTTGAGCATAAGGAGGCATATAAGAACGCCCACCTGAAGTGCCATGTGAAGCTTGAAGTGCTGAGTGGAATGGCCTGGAAGAATGGCCTATACTGAAACTAATCCCGCCTCCAGATGAGGCACCACTGAAACCACCGGAATGTCGAGTCCTTTTGTCAGCCTCTTGACCTCCCATCCCGAGAACTGACTCCACTCTCTTGGCCACATCAGGTGCATCCTGAAAAGAAATATCAGTCCCTATCTCTTTTGCCATCTGTAACCTGATGGGCTGAGCCAGGCCCTTAATAAATCGTCTGGCCCTCTCTCTCTCTGTAGGCAACAAAATAAGAGCATGTCTTACCAACTCCACAAAGCGATTCTCATACTGGTTCACAGTCATGCTGCCTTGCTGAAGTCACTCAAACTGACGACGCTTCTCCTCTCGAGTAGTAACAGGCAAAAACTTTTCCAAAAAGAGATGAGAGAACTGATCCCAAGTCAAGGTAGGTGACCCAACGGGTCTAATCAACAAATAATCCCTCCACCATTTCTTGGCGGAACCAATCATCTTAAAAGCAGCAAAGTCGACCCCATTTGTCTCCAAGATACCCATATTCCGCAGAACCTCATGACAACTATCAAGATATTCCTGAGGATTCTCTGAAGTCTCACCACTGAAATGCACATGAAATATCTTAATAAACCTGTCCAACCTCCATAAAGCATCGGTAGACATAGCTGCCCCATCAACGAGCAGCGCTGGGTCAACTGGCTGAATTACCCTAACTAGATTGGCTGCTGGGGTCTGAATCTGAGGAGTAGTCTTAACTGGAGTGTGGGTAGCAGGAGTCTGGATCCCTCCTCCAGCCTGAGATATGGATGCTGCTACGGGGAATGTGCCAGTATAGGCCACACTCTCCATAATGCCCACTAATCAGACCAAAGCATCCTGAAGTACTGGGGTAGCAATAAACCCCTTGGGACCTAATTTGGTCCCACTAGAATGGCCTTAGCCGGAACCCCCTCATCAACCTCGATCTGGAGCTCCGCAGCTAGGGCTACTATCAGAGCAACGGGCTGAGTCTTGCCCTTACCTCGTCCTCCAGCGCGGCCTCGACATCTGCCCCTGGTAGTAGCTAATGCTGTGGAGGACCGGAATGTTGGTCAACGGAAGAGGAAGCACGTGTTCTAGCCATCTGCGAGAGAATAGAAGAATTTAATTAGTTTTGACATAACAAGAATCGCACGATAGAATAGAAATAAAAATGGAGTTGTTTCCTAACTCGATAGCCTATGAGAGCAAAGTATAGACGTCTACGCACCAATCCTTTATATTCTAACAAGATTGTTCATGAATTGTGAGACGTAAGCAACCTTGTGCTCTGATACCAATCGACCGCATAATGGCCCCCAAGATGGGCCAAAATTTGAAACACACTGCCCAGGTATGCGACCATTGTGCGGTCCGCATACACGTTATGCGATCGCATACTGGATCGCATAGTTGACTTCAAAAGGGGCAGTACTCTGCCTAGGTATGTGACCATTATGCGGTCCGCATACACGATGTGCGATCGCATAATGCGTCGCATAACACCTACTTTCTGGAAAAAATTATATTCTTTAAGTCTAGGGGTACTTTTTACTCAGTTCAGGTCTGTTTCAAAAATTTCCACAATAACAACAACTCGGGGACTCATTCGGATATTATTATTTAACAAGAAAATTTTACGGGTCTTTACATCCTCCCCCCTTAAAAATCATTCGTCCTCGAATGAGGGTTTTGGAAATCATTTAGATTTGAAGCATGATATGCAACTCCCATATTTTTACTAACTCCAATATTTCAGAAAACTTTCACCAGAGTTCCCTTTGCAGTTAGACCTATCTACCTGTCAGAGAGCCCCCGAAACACATTTCCAAGTACCATTACACAGTTTTAATCACCCGATAACTTACACACAACGTTGTTACCTCAACAATTGGCAATTATTCAATCATTTTGTCAACTACACATAGTTCTTTCCGTTTATACCACAAATTTGCACATGATTCACATCTTTGCACATAACTTGGTCTTTTTAATGAGCCTCATACAACCCAATCACCTCAATATACTATATTCATTTCAATTAATCCTTACCAACCTACACTACTATCAATCACCTGCCTAACACATACGTTCCACAAAACTTTCATTTACCTCAAGGGTTGCACACTACTCAGATAGAACTACGGATTCAGTTTTAGCGCACATTGGAAAATTACAACAAAAAGGTAATTAGGGGAAGATGGGGTGCTTTTGCACGAAACCGAACATAAAATATGATTTGCTAAGAGATGACAGTTCTGACGAACACTACTACACTTATTCAAACAAATGGGGTTCTCTTTCATCTCATTTTCCGCTTCCCACGTGGCTTCCTCAATATGCTAACTTCGCCACAATACTTTAACTGAAGCAATTTATTTGTTCCTCAATCTACGAACTTGTCTATCAAGAATAGCAACCGGAACCTCTTCATATGATAATTCTTCATTAACCTCAATA